>OU964982.1:1308473-1319855 GCA_918808275.2 Dolichovespula sylvestris
TGCGGCCCTAACCTCTATCCTGACCTAACGCATGCGCTTTGTTGATCCCCGGTACGTGTCTCGATTTCTTAAAGACGAAATCTGACACGTACACGGTGGTAGATGGACTGGAGACTGGACTGAGAAAGAGAAAAGTGAGTTAGTGAGTGAGTGAGAAGACGAGAGAGAGAGAGAGAGAGAGAGAGAGAGAGAGAGAGAGAGAGAGAGAGAGAGAGAGAGAGAGAGAGAGAGAGAAAAGAGAAGAAGGACGTAGGGTTTGAACCAACCTGCGTGTCCTGTACGGACAGAAGCATGTGCGTTTCCTGGTAATACTGTCATCGAGGGTGGTAAAACTGTATATGGGGGCGTTAACCGTGTTACCGCCTCTTCTAAGGCGAGTTAGACCATTTAAATATCTTACTCTTATATATTTTTTCATTAAATCAATTCGGTGAACGAATTTTATTCTTTTCCTTTTTCCTTTTGTTCTTCTTTTTTCTCGTTTTTTTTTTTTTCTTTACGACTAATTACATGCTGCTGCTTGGCGGATGATCTCTTTTTTCTTTCGCTTTGGACGTTTTTTGATAATGACGTCATCGAAGGTAATAAAATAGGGGTGGGTCGTTAACAGCGTTTTACCACCTTGCAAAGATCATATAAATATCTTTTTATTATATATTTTTTGGTACATCGTTCTGGAGAAACAAATTTTCTCTTTCTTTTCATTTTATTTGCGATTAATTACATGCTGCTACTGTTTAGCGGATAATTTCTCTCTTTTTTTTTTATTTTTTGTTCTTTTTTTTTTTATTTTATTTTTTGTTATCTTTTTATTTTGTTCTGGACGGAAAATTTTAAGAAGCTACTCGATGTACTGATATTAATATTAATAGTTCTTTATGTACGTATAAAGTAAGAAAGATTTGTGAAAGACGTTTACTTAAGTATACTTGAATAGGGATTAGTTGTCTTCTCCTTTGTTATTCCGTTTCTTCGAAAATGTCCTTTTCATGCTCTACGGTCGAGGTCACGACTATTTTTGTTTGGAATGTTTACTGATAAATCAAAGCAGATAACTTATCTAAATTAATGGAAGAGAAAGAGGGATTATAACGACGTGTCAGGATGCTACGATTTCATCGACTCGAAATTATTGTAAAAAATAAAAAGTAAAAAGGAACAAACAAAACACCTATTAAATAAATAAATATATACACACATACACACACACACACACACATATATATATATTTAAAAAGATACTACTTATGTAATTATATTTAAGTAAACGTCTTTCACTAATCTTATTTACTTTATACGTATACAAAACTATTAATAATAAATATATATTGATTATTTCAACAAAAAATGGCCATTATGATTATTATAAATTCTAGTGATTTTTTTAAAAACGAAGAAAAAAAAGGAACACTTCCTTCCGACACTCTGTCTGCATATGTTTGTGTGTATATATATATCCGATTTTTTTAGTAGATTTTTAAATCAACTATATATACACACACACATATATGACTTTTTAGTTGATTTTAAAATTAATTATATATATATACGCATATATTATTTTTATTATTGTTATCATCATCATCATCATCATCATCATCATCATCATCATCATCATCATCATCATCATCATCATCATCATCATGATTATTATTATTATTATTATTATTATTATTATTACTATTATTATTATTATTATTATTATTATTATTATTATTATTATTATTATTATTATTATTATTATTACCAAAAATTGTCTGACCTGATAGGATTTTAAATCTTTCAATAATATTCATAAATCGTTCATAGTTTTTGTGTTTCATTGTCTCGTTCTACCTTATTTATTGTGAATAAGGCACAAATCGTTCTTTCCAAGAAGGTCCTCTCGACACTTGACGATGTTCCATGAAACTCACTCAGCAGCAATTCGTACACCGAAAATGCCAACAAAAAATTAAACCAAACATAAAGAAGATGAAGAAGAAGAAGAAACAATACGGGATAGAACAACGGACTCGTTTCCGTTTCGCATAAATCGTACGGATTGTGTACCGTGGCCAGGAACGACCACTTGTGAAGGACAAAGCGGTACATATCCAATGAGATCCATTTTCTTTCTCTCTCTCTCTCTTTTCTATTTCTCTTTTTTTTTTACATTCAACGTTAAAAGACATAAACGTGATTGAAATGTTAAGTATGGAAAGATCATTTTCGACAAATGAGGGATAATAAGGGTCTTACTCAACCATCCCTTCAAACAATTCGAAGTAAAATATATTATTGTTGATATTCTTTCTAATTTTATTGTAGTTCTTAGTCTAACAAGTATTTATGGAATTAATTTTTCGAAATTACGATAGAAATACACGAAGTGAGGTAGGTGTAATAAAATGCCTGACACGACTGCCACTTTAATTAGTTCTTCCTTGTTGTACGACCACTGTAAATAACTTTTATTACATGGGTTTTCCGGGTCAGAATCGCTTTCACCATTATAGTCGCATGACGGGAAACTTTTCTAATTTGTACGAGGATTATTTTTTTAAGGGCGTACATAAATCTTGTTTAGATATAAAGGAATTCGTTTGTACTAATCTTTCTTTATTTTTTGACAAATCCGTAATATTTATAAATCATAGGGATTTCTTTTACTAGAGTCAGAAACTAGTAAAACGGTATATGTCCAATCAGATCCATTTCTCTCTCTCTCTCTCTCTCTCTCTCTCCCGTTTTCTCTTTTTTTTTTCGTTTCATATGAAAAGACGTTTATACTTAAACGTGATCGAAATATAAAATATAGAGAGATCAATTTCGACAAATAAAAAGTTATAATAGTTTTTATGCGATCATCCCTTTCTACAATTCGCTATAAAATAAATTATTATTGAAACCTGTTGGACGATACTAACGAGTCTTCGTACAATTACGTTCGGATAGACTTTATTTTAGTTCTTCGTCTAACGAGTGTCCTTGGAGTTAATTTTTCATGATTACGATATAAATACACGTAGTGAGCTAGGTATAATAAAATGTCTGGCACGACTACTATTTCAAATAGTTCTTCGTTATTATACAGTACGACTACTGAAAATACCTTTTATTACGTGGATTTTCCGGGTCGGCATCGCTTTCACAATTACAGTCGCACGACGAAATATTTTTCACACTTGTACGAGGATTCTTATTTTAAGGGTGTACAAGAATTTTGTGCAGGAAAAAAGAAACACGTTTGTGCTATTTTTTTTTTTTTTTTGACAAATCTGTATTATTTTTAATCGTAGGAATTCTTTTTACTGGGGGTCAAGAACTAGTTTTTAGGAATAACGGTATATATCCAATAAAGATCTATTTTCTCTCTCCCTCTCTCTCTCTATCTTTTTTTTTCGTTCCGTATGAAAAGACATTTATATTTAAACGTGATCGAAATATAAAATATAGAAAGATCAATTTCGACAAATAAGGAGTAATAATCGTTTTATGCGATTATCCCTTCCTATATTTCGCTATAAAGTATATTATTGTTGAAACCTGTTGGACGGTACTAACGAGTCTTCGTACAATTACGTTCGGACCGACTTTATTTTAGTTCTTACGCGTGTTCTTGGAGTTAATTTTTCAAAATTACGATCACGAAGTGTGCTAAGTGTAATAAAAAGGCTGATACGATTGCCATTAAATTAACTTTTGCAGCATTGTATCTGAAAACAATTTTTTTTTTCTAAGGCAAGTTGACGATCGAACGGTTGAATTTTGCTGTCGAAACATGTTTAGCGTTATTCAGAAAATTGATGTCATTATTTCAGTAAATGAAATCATTAATGACGTTCGATGTCTTTTTTATCGTCTTGCTAGTAATCACGATCGATATTTAGTTTTACTTTTTTATTTTATTTTATTTATTTATTTATTTTTCTTTTTATGATGCCAAAGTTTATCCAGGATGATACAAACATTCAGCATTTGATGTTTCGAATAAATTCATCTAAAGCGAGTAAATTAAATAAAATTACGAGATAATTTATTTGCTTACGTGGACGACATAAGATACTTGTGATAAGGGAAGAAGAGTGCTTAATCGATTTCTTCAAAATTTTTTGTAAAATATGTTAAATAACGAATACGAATTCGTAAACGATGCATTAAACAAGATTGTTAAAGATAATTCGTCGTTTAAATATTATCATAGATTAATTCGAGCTGCGCGATAGAAAATTTTTTTTTCCTTTTAAAGCTTCAGTATGTTGTAAATTTAATCGTAATTATTAAATAATTAATTATTTAATCGTATAAATAAATCATTAAATTTTTATTAAATTTAAAGCAAGAGGGAATATATATATATATAATATATAATATATAATATATAATATATAATATATAATATATAATATATAATATATAATATATATGCATATTTATAAAAGCATATAGACATGTGAGATATTACAATATCAATATAGAAACTGAAAGATGATTCTAGATTTTCGTTTAAAAGAAGAAAAAAAAAATAATAATAAAATTATTTTCCACACAAAAAGTCATCTCACTCGAAATTGTCCGAATTTCATGATCTCCCCCATGATTCAGGGTGTCATGATCCAAATAAATAATAATTTTCAACGTTACAGAAAGAAAAGAAAAGAAATTATTTCCTTCGACCCCGATAAAACTTCTTCAAAGAGATTTAGTAATAAATTCAACGATAATTTCCATAAATTAATTATCATAAATTGAGAAATATATTCAACGTCACTCACCCTATACATTCTTTCTACCATCTTTTATACTTCGACCATTCAATATTATAATATCTAACGCTATCCTTTCTAACGTACTTACCTATATCTTTTTCCATTTCTTTTCTTTTCTTTATTTATTTGTATTATTCGTGTGAGAATTTAATGTTCAGTGTACCGTTACACTTGCTTGAATGGCCAGGACGATTAGTGTTTTCAGATAGGATTTTCTGACCTTTCTTGCTAACCTTTTATTCATCGTTCTCTCTCTCTCTCTCTCTCTCTCTCTATCTCTGTCTCTCTTCTTTTTCTTCTATTCATTTTTTTTCTCGGACATTGAGTTGTTCGACGGTACCCTTTGACGATCTTTTTAATATTTCCTTTTTTTTTTTTTTTTAATTTTATTATTTTATTTTGTGTTGTATCTTTCACGTTCCTTCTAATCTCTGATTCGTGCAACGTCATTCTCTCTCTCTCTCTCTCTCTCTCTCTCTCTCTCTCTCTCTCTCTCTCTCTCTCGCTCTCGCTCTCTCGCTCTCTCTTAAAACATTGAATTTTCTAACGAGAGAAAATAAGATAGGCATCGTAGTAAGAGAATTAGGTAGATTAGTTGATCTACTTTAGAGTCATTAGTATGTGTAAAATATGTGGTAACGCGTGTGTAGTGTGATATCTGCACGTGATAACAAGTACGTTTAATTACATCTATGGCGTAGTAAGATATAGTAAGTATATGGTAGGTTTACGTAGAGAGTCGAGGAAACGATGGTGGTTGTTTAGTTTTTTTTTTTTCCTTTCTTTTGAATTCTCTTTCTATCCTCCAATACAAACCGTTTGATGCACTTCGTATGCAAGGAGTCGCGGTAGCATAGATAAACAAGTAACTAAGTACGTACGTAAACCCCATGTAGACGAAGCGGGGAGAGAGAATTTCCGTTATGGTTATTTCCTTGAATAAAATAACGTCGAATATAATTAAAGAATTTTTTTTTTTTTTCTATTTTTCTTTTTTTCTTTTTTCTACGAAGCCCATTCGAGGCCGATCCAAAGACGATTTATATTTACGCGTATCGAAATCGAACGAGAAAAAATGAAATAATTTGTGTAAATATGTACGTGTACATGTATGCGCGTACATGTATGTGTACATGTATATGTATATATAATAGATTTTGTCATTTAGTTGTATCGGTCGCCATTTGAAAAAAAAAGAATGACCAGACGGTGCATGATAAAGGAATACTATAACTTCTTTTTTTTTTTATTATTATTATTATCGTTCGAACTTTCGTCTTTGTTAAATTCAAATTAAAGATTGTAAATTAAATGCCATTGTACGTAATTTTAAATCGGAGTTCAAACTAAATAAAGTCCGTTTATTTATTTATTTATTTATTTTTTCCTTTATCTGAAGTAGATAACATTCATAATTGTGTACACTCTTTGATTATACGATTTAAGAAAAAAATAATAAAAATAAAGAAAATAGAAACACACACGCATACACACAAACAAGGAGCTCGATTCATTCAAATACTCATTAAATTTATTTGAAATTTCTTAAATCGAAACTAAAGAGAGTTTCTCTGCGTTATCTTTCGTTCTTCTAACCGCGCTTTTGTGCCAACTCGTTGAAGATAATGAACGACGACGGTTGGTGATTACGCAATTTCCTCTCTGTCTCTTTTTCTCTTTCTCCCTTTCTCGTTTCTTTCGTATATCACTCAATCTCTCTCTCTCTCTCTCTCTCTCTCTCTCTCTCTCTCTCTCTCTCTCTCTCTCTCTCTCTCTCTCTCTCTCTCTCTCTCTCTCTCTCTCTCTCTTTCTCTCCTATGTCTACTTTACGAGTTTCTACGTCTCTCGTATATAATAAGTTCATCGAAAATTAAAGATTATATTTCTCTTTCATTTTTTTCTTCATGCTGCTCGTCCCCTTTGATAATTTCGAGGGCAAAAAGGAAAGGAAAAAGAAAGGGGAAAAAAATACACGTCCTAAAACAAACAGGATGAAGTTGGTATTCATTAATTTCCGATAATACTTTCTAAGCTCGGATTAGCTCTTTTTAAGTACATACATTATTCCATGAAACAGACCTGCGAAACGGCTTTGAGAGTCAATATAATAGATCCATGGATCCAGAAGTCTATTATATTGACTCCATTATTGAATGAAAGTTATTTCGTTTTATCTATTCTCTTTTTTTTAATTTATTTTTTTTTTCTTTTCTGTATCTTTCTATTCACGAACATATGTCTGTATACCTACAAATATCTACCTACAATTTGCATATATATATATATATTTTTTTTTTTGTTGTTTTAATTTGATATATATATATATATATATATATATATATATATATATATACTTATATGTACACATATATTTCGGGAATCGATGTTCAGTTAGAACGTCTTGATTATTCGATGTGTTTCTATGTGACATAACGTCGACCGGTCGAACGATCCACAAACGTAACTCCGAAGGTCGACAACCTTCTCGGTCTGTGTCGACCCATCGTTCTCTCTTTCTCTCTCTATTTCTCTTTCGTTTCATCATAGGACTCCTTCTCTCTCTCTCTCTCTCTTTCTCTTTCTCTTTCTCGTTTCTTAGACGTACCGTTTTCTCCTCACCTAACTACAATATTCTAACGAGCGAGAGCAAAGATCAGCGAATTATTCGCGATAAAGTCCTTTTAAACATCAACGTTATATGTGTGTGTGCACACGCGCGCGCGTGCGCGCGTTGTATATATGTATGTATGTATGTATGTATAAGGTAATTCGAAGAGCGATAGAACACTTTTTTTTTTAAAGCTTCAGCACCTTCAGAATATAATCGACATCCAAAGAAAAAAAGAATATATATATATGTATATATATATATATATATATACATATATATATATATATATGTATATGGTAATTCCGGGAATGATAGCACACTTTTGTTTTTAAAGCTTCAGTACATTGTAAATTTAATCGATATCCAAAGAAAAAGAAATTATATATTTGTATAAGTAGATACTTGAAAAATTATAATTTCAAGATAAAAATTAAGAATAGTATTATATCTTTGTAAAAAAAAAAAAAAGTACTGTTTCCATACCGAATTGTCCGCATGAGATAATTTGAAGTGTCATGACCCAAGTAAAAAAAAAGGGTTTAAACTTAAAAGGAAGCAAAAAATTATTTCTTTTGCTCGCATAAAACTTCTCCAGAGAGATCACGTAAATCCATAAAAGAATGTTGAAACGTCCTTCGTGAAATCACTTATCGCATATCACAACACATCGAATCCAATCGTCTTGTTTCGATGTACAGTCGTACCGCTTCCTAAATTCGACTCATTCGGCGCTATCTTCTTCCTAAAAACTTGCTTCAGACTTTTGGATTAAAAAATCTCAAGAAAATTATCATCCGCAGATGAATCTTTCGTATGGGAGACGTTTACCTTTGGATTCGCCCGAATTTTTGAACAGGTTTTGGTTACTTTTACCGCTCGAAACGTCTCCTAAGTTTTCTAATTCGTTGATCTACACCTGAATGACGTACCGGGGATAGGATTGATTTTATTTAGCATTGTAGTCTGGCGTGTGTCTGTCACGAGATTCCTTTTATTAATTCCTTGCGAACAACCAGGTTAGAATCAGGTTCTGGTTTTATATTTCCATTTGTATCTTCCTCGGTTACACGAGGCACACGTTCTTCTGATTGTTGTTCTTCGTTTAAGAAAACCCATAATAATAGACCTTCGTTATTAAAAATAATTCATGCAGAGAATAAAAATTCAGCATCTTCGTTATTAAGCAGCTCGTTGGTTTATGTCGTAAGGTACGTAACATTGTATAATATTACGATATATCAACTATCCTCGAAAAAAAAATCGTACAGCCATCTATCCCGAGATTCAAGGAGTGAAGACTCGCTTGTTTTTTTTTTCTTTTTTTCAATAACGTTACAACAATTATCACGTCGCACGAACTATAAACATAACCTTTAAATGCTACATTAATGCATTGTATTCAGAAAAAAATTATTACTTTTATTCTTTCTTTTTGTTAATAAATTGTTAGTAAATTATGAGGTAATTATTGTTAATAAATTATTTAAAGAACAATCGTACAATTTTTCATTGATTAATTTAATTACTATATTACAAATAACTTATATAATTTTGTTAATCGAAAACAAACAAGGATTATCGTTTATGAGTACTGTTAATAATAATCATAATCAGTCCCATCGTTAAAAATATCTGAAAATCGAATTGTATCTACAAAATATGAGATCGATTAGCCTAAGTAGCGTCTATAAATCCATTAATTACCTTACATAATGTTACATAAACACGTATAAAGAAGAACGCGAAAAATTATGCTCAAATGATCGATCGATCGATTGATCGAAGGGAATAAAATCGAAAAATTAGGGGGTGGGTAAGGTGGTAAAGGAAAAACAAAGTTTCCAACGTAACGAACGTACCGAATATAATCTAAAATCGTTCAAGCAGAAACGTAGACATGTGTACTTACGCGATAAGTTATATTTAGTTATAAAATACATGCATATATATATACGATATATATATATTTTAGGTACGTACTATGTATGAAGGTTCGCGTTAACAATTTGTCCAACTTCCGTAGGTTTTCCAAGCAGTTACACCTGTTAGATAACCATATGTCTTTTCCTCTTTGCGCTCACGCGTGTACACACGAGGGTACCTAAATATGAAAAAATAAAAAGAGAGAGAGAGAGAGAGAGAGAGAGAGAGAGAGAGAGAGAGAGAGAGAGAGAGAACGATAGAAAGAAAGAAAGAAGAGAAGGAAGAAAACAAAGAGAGTGAAAGAGAGAGAGAGAGAGAGAGAGAGAGAGAGAGAGAGAGAGAGAGAGGTAAAGAAGGAGAGGGAGGTAGCATGTGCCAGGACGAAGTTGCTCGTGCTAAACGGAATTTCCTCCCCTTGTTAACTCAAGCACGGTTCCTCCTCCTTACGAGTTCCCTCACGGGATACATGCCCGTCATATCCTACGTATACTCTACTTTCTCGAAATGCAAGTGGTAAACATTATGCTCGGGTAAGCGTGGCCTGTTTTACCTGCCATGCCATTTAATTATTTCCCTATTTCCTTTTCTTTCTTTTCTCTTTTTTTTTTTTTTTACTTCTCATCCTTTTCTCTCATCTTTTACCTTTTAAATCGATGAAGTTAACAAAAAAAAAAAAAACAAAATAGAAAATTCTTTTCCTCTTTTTCGTTTCCAGTTTCGTTTTATTTTCTTTTAATTTTCATTTTTTTTTCGTTTTTTAAATTAAGCTTTCGACCGGTGATCGATACGGACCTCGTTATCATTTATATTATTTGTTTCGATTTATTTTATATCGTAAATATATATATATATATATATATATATATATATATATATATATATTACATCAATTTTGTAATTTTGATAATTTAATTTTTTTCATTGGATAATGCTTTATTTTTATTTACTCATTTTTTCTTTTGCTTTTTATTTATTTTCTTTTTTTCTTCTTACTTTTTGCATAAACCTTTATATCTCCTCAGATAAACTTTCCGTTGAATAATTGCATTTCATATCAATATTATTATCAATTCATTGTATTTATTACTATTCGTACGTAATCGAAACGATCGATTAAATCAATGAAATGTTATACGAACTCATTACTCTTTGTCGAATGCAATTAAATATTGTCCGTTCATCCCTGAATACATGATGTAATGTATATCCGTTTATCTATCTACCTATCTATCTATTTATCTACGTGTGTATCCTTCTCTCTGGCGCCTTTTCTTTTTCTATTCTTTTTATCTTCCCTTCCTTTCTCTCTTTTTTTTCTTCTTTTCGTCGTTGTCCACAAAATCGAAGGACCCACATCGCGTGCACTCGATAAGGGGCCCCCAGAAAGGATACCACCGGCCAGTTCTCACAAGAAAACTTCTATTTCGGTGCGCTTCGGGCACTCGTACAGAGGGTCCTTTGTCCGGATGCATAAAGTGAGCAACGGTCCCGAATGGCCTTGGTACGCGTCTCTCCCGTGTACGTATGAGAAGGTGGCCCTCCCCCTCCCCTCCCCCGCCACCACCACCTCCTCCTCCTCCTCCTCCTCCTACTCCTCTCATCTCTTCTCTTTCTCGCTCTCTTTCGCGATATAACGCGGGAGTAAAGTGTCTACGTTTGTAGGTAGGTATGTATGTACATACATACATTCATGATGAGTGGAAATAATGCTATGTGGTATAGCACACATACATACGTACATATATATATATATATATATATATATATATATATTTGTATGTATATGTATATGTATATGCAAAAGAAGAAACGAGTGAACGAAAGAAGAAGAAGAAGAAGAAGAAGAAGAAGAGGAGAAAGAAGGAGAAGAAGAAGAAGAAGAAGAAGTGGTCGTACCGCTCGTTTGAGACTTCCGGTCGATGGTTCCACGCAAATATCACGGTCACCGCATCCGTTTCTTTACCGCATTTCCGATTGAGTTTATCCGCGAAAATCGGTCCACAATTCGAGGCGTAATAAAAGCAAAAAGGATAAAGAAGATAAAGAGGAAAAAGAAGGGAAAGAGGAAGAGGAAGTGGAAGAGGGAAAGGAATGGGT
>OU964982.1:1320055-1325055 GCA_918808275.2 Dolichovespula sylvestris
GGAGAGAGAGAGAGAGAGAGAGAGAGAGAGAGAGAGAGAGAGAGAGAGAGAGAGAGAGAGAGAGAGGAAAAGAGAAAGAAAGAAAGTACGGAGACGAAGGGCACACCGAATTCGAGGGTCGTTCCGGTCCTCCTCCTTTTCCTCCTCCTCCTCCTCCTCCTCCTCCTCCTCTCTTGCCTCCGCTAAAGGGCCCAACTCCTCTTTGTCGGGTTCTCGGACTCGTTATAGTCCGTGCAAGAATCGGTGCCTTCTCTCCTCTCCCCCCTTCCCCTCCCTCTCCTCACTTCACTTCTCTTCTCTCCGGTACTCTTCACTCATCTCATCTCATCTCATCTCATCTCATCTCATCTCATATTTTCTTGATATCTTTTCTCCCTTCTTTACTTCCAGACGAGATACGCCGGGGCCTTATATATCATTTTACCTTTTCTGTTTCCTTTTTTTTCTCCCGCCCTCCCGCCTTACCAACACCAACCCCCTTTCTTCTCTTCCTTTCTTTTTTCCCCCTCTCTTCGTTTCCATTTCGCGAATATTTCGTAACTTGAACGACGTAACGAACCGTTTCCTTATCGATACGGATCGGAATTAGGTACTCTCTCTTCTCTCTCTCTCTCTCTCTCTCTCTCTCTCTCTCTCTCTCTCTCTCTTTTCTCTCACTCTGTTTGTTCCGCGTGCGTATGGGATAAGGAGAGTGTGATGGGATGGGTGGGATGGGGTGATGTGGTGGGGAGGGATGTTGGCTGGTGGTAGGGCCGTATGGACACACGCAGGATTTAAAATAATATATTTGCGATATTACGATGGAAATGCTGCGAACGGTAAGTACGTTTACCATGTCACGAAAGCGACAAGAAAGAAGGGAAACGATATTGAAAGAGAGAGAGAAAGACAGAGAAAGAGAGAAACTGACGGAGAGACCGAGTGTGTGTGTGAGAGAGAGAGAGAGACAGGGAGGGAAAAAAGGAGGGCAATTACCGGAGCAAGTCGGGTCATCCCAACTCAAAAAGAGAAACGGCTTCGAGGGGGACCCTGTGAACGTTTCTCCGAGCGGAAGGGTTCCCTCTACATCCCAAGTTAAGAAGTTTTCTTTATTTTGTGCGAAGTTGGTTCCTTGATTACAGGATCTTTGCCGCTGATTGGAAGTTCGTGAAAGAGAGGGACCGTTTAAGGATAAGGCCCCGTGGCAGAAAAGAGATATTCGATTTATCTCTCTCTTTTTTTCTCTTTCTTTCTATCTTAATATCTCTCTCTCTCTCTCTCTCTCTCTCTCTCTCTCTCTCTCTCTCTCTCTCTCTCTCTCTCTCTCTCTCTCTCTCTCTCTCTATCTCTTTATATATATATATATATATATATATATATATATATCTTTCTCGCTCTCGTTCGTACAATTTACAACCGTCTCCTCACTCCGGGCACACTTGATTAATCGTCAGTTTGCGCCGACGAACGAACTTTCTTCGTATTAACGAGCCTAATTTAAGGTGTTAAGGTCTTTGAAATTTCTTTACATGTATAATACGTGTACGTGTATTTCTGTATATGTACATTTGTTATATACGTATATACGTACGTACATATATCTCTCTTATTTTTTCCTTCGCATCTCTTCTTCTCTCTTTTCTTTTTTTTTTCTTTCCTTTTTTTTTTCTTCGTTGAACCTCGTGCGATGGAAGAAAAAAAATTGGCGCTAAGAAATTGACACTCACAGGTCAAGATTTTTTCGTCGTACGTTAATTAATTACTATATTTTTTTATTTCGCAAATCGAAAAAACGTTACGATCGTGTTATTTTATTTCACGTTTGTATAGGATAGATTCTTTTTTTTTTTCATCGTACAACACGTAAAACAACAACAACGACAAGTTTCTCGTGTTCACGAGTTCAATTACGACGGAGGACAAAAATGTGCTGACAATAGGGTGGTGGTGATGAGGGAATGAGGGGTGGGAGAGGTGGCAACTATTAGGAAACATAATAAATTTTGTCACGTAACTGATGCCGCGCGAATACGGTTGCGATCCGTCCACTTTTTTTTTCCACTTGGATACTTTGAAAACTTAAAGACGAGATTATTTAGAGGAAAGATTAGCGACGTTGCTCATTTTTTTCACCAGAAATTCGTTCGTTCGTTTTTCGGCCCGATGAAATCGGATCTTCCTATATTACTACTACTACTATTACTAACCTTCCCCCTCCCCTAATCCCGTATAAATTTTTAACCGTTTCAGCTAAACGAAATGTCAGACGTCTCTTTACATAACGGTCTAGTAATTTTTATTTAAAAAATATATCAAAAGCTAGGGAATTTTCATTAGACATCCAACCACTAATTTTTAGTAAGGTAGAATAATTGTTTGTGTCGTTCTGCAATCGAAGAAGATCACGTTAAAGTTTTGTAATAACTCTTCCATCTATTCGAAACACTTCAAAGAAACTTTTATACCCGTGATAATTCGAATTTGGATAGATCACGATTCTTTTTTTCTTCTTCTTTAACATTTACAAATGAACTCGATCGTTGTTCCATTAACAAAATTATTTTTGTATGGATATAGAAAATTTGTAGAATCGCGTTTAGTGCGACGTTTCCCAAATTATTTATATTTCGATCGGAAAATCAATGATCGTTCTGCGGAAAAATTAGTACAAATTAATATTATTATTATTTGACTATTTTCCCGTTAACTCTGCGCGCGCACGCACGCACAAGTGTATTTCTTTTTCTACATATAAGCAAAATCTTTCTTCTTCCACTTTCGTAATTAAAACACGAGAACAATCTGATCGTAACGCGTCGTTATCATAACTCCGACATATTTATTCGATCGATCGATTATATTATCATCGACCTGTTACCTAACCTATAAAACAACCAAGATGTTCCATTTAAAAAGACACGTCGAAGATTTCCATGCGACACGTGGTATCGCGTCTTGAGACAAAAAAGTTAAGGAAATCCCCGAACGCTAGACGCGTTGTTGTACGTCCTCGAGAATTGTTTAAGAATTAAAAACAAGGACAATGAGGAAAGGTCTTTTGTCCGATTCGATCAAACGAAACGAAATAAATAAAACAAAAAATAAATAATTGAGAATAAATAAATAAATAAATAAATAAATAAGTAAAAGAAAAAAAGGATTAGAAAAAAAAAATAAGAAAAGGTAGGATCGAAAGAGAAGTCACGGACAGATAGATATCGGTGTTATTCGCATAGATACCGATGGCTATCTATACGAATAGATCGAGCGGAGGAGCCTGCGCTGTTGATGTTCGTCGCTGGCGGTCGGCGGCGCAGGATTCAAACGGCCGTAGCCGTTGAAAATTGTAAGGCCGATACTCGGTGGGCGATACGCGAGTTCTCTCTCGCGAGAAGAGAGACGAGGAGGTGGAATCTCTCTCTCTCTCTCTCTCTCACACTCTTTCTCGCTCTTTTTCTCTCTTGTTCTCTCTTTCACTCTCTCTCTCTCTCTCTCTCTCTCTCTCTCTCTCTCTCTTTCTCTCTGTCTTTTTCTCTTTCTCTCTTTTTGAGCGGTGGGAACGAGACGCGTTGTTGCACGGCATGGGTCTCTTCTCTTACGTCGAATCCAACCAACGCGCTTAACATTTTCCTCGTCGCTCGCGTTGCCGGCAGAGCTCTGGTGTTGTTGCTATGCGGAGAGAGGAGAGACGACTTACGGGGATGGGTCCAAGGGCAAGGAGGAGACGAAGGAGGTGCCCCGCGTTGTCGGGAGAATCCGTCGGTGTGTGTGGTGTTTGTGCCGGAGAAGAGAACGCGAGTACACTCCCGCTCTCTTGCTTGTTGCCGTTCTGTCGTTGTTGCTGCTGTTCCTGTTGCTGTTGCTGCTGCTGCTGCTGCTGCTGTTCCTACCGATGCCGATACTGATGCCGATGTTGCTGATGTTGCTGATGTTCCTGATGCCAAGATGTTGTTGGTGTTGCCGTTACTGTCTCTCTCACTCTTTCTCTCTGACTCTCTCTGACTCTCTCTCTCTCTCTCTCTCTCTCTCTCTCTCTCTCTCTCTCTCTCTCTCTCTCTCTCTCTCTCTCTCTCTCTCTCTCTTTCCTTTGCTGGTGCCCTGTAGCCCTGTGGTGCATGCCGTTCGAGTTGGCGATGGTGACGAAGGAGGAGCAACAGAAGTACGAGAGAAAGAGCGAGAGAGAGAGAGAGAGAGAGAGAGAGAGAGAGAGAGAAGAAAAAGGGCCAAACGAGAATGCGCGGGAACCACCAACGAAGTAGAGGCACGACGTTTCTCGAAAGAGTAGGACAAAGAGAGAGAGAGAGAGAGAGAGAGAGAGAGAGAGAGAGAGAGAGAGAGAGAGAGAGAGAGAGAGAGCTAAGGCTCCTCGAATTTTCGAAAGGATCGCGAGGGAGGCAAGCAAGCGCGATCGAACGAACGAACGAACGATCCATCGATCGTGTTCCACGTTGCTCGGTTAGAAGGGGGGGGGGGAGCAGTCCCAGCTTATATTCATCACGGGGTCTTCTCCCCTTCCATTCTAATTTCCTTTTTATTTTTTTTTTTATTTTTTTTTTTATCTTTTTGTTTTTTTGCCGCGAACAAGCAGAGTCGCGAGCAAGCACTTTCGATCTTTGATTTAATAAATTTTAATCGTTTGATTTCAATAAAATTAGAAACCTTCGAGATTATCATCGATATATATTATATCCTCCTCGATCTCTCTTTTCTTTTTCTTTCTTTTTTTTTTCTTCTTTCTTTTTGGCTAAATAATTACGAAAGAATGCTTTTTCTTTTCTTCTTCTTTCTTTCCTCTCCTCCTCCTCCTCCTCCTCCTCCTCCTCCTCCTCCTCCTCCTCCTCTCACTTTTAAAAAGACGAGGCAACGTTTCAAAGATATGGTCGCGCCGCGCGCGCAACAAGAGGGAGAGGGAGAGAGAGAGAGAGAGAGAGAGAGAGAGAGAGAGAGTAAACGATACTGAACATACCTTCGACAAGGGGATGTGAGAATTATTGTATTGAAATAATTCACATAATCAAATT
>OU964982.1:1327555-1341054 GCA_918808275.2 Dolichovespula sylvestris
TGCTTTCGGTCGGCAGTTTTTTAATCTCTGAAAACGGGATTAAAACAAGTTTTCGTTGTTGACATTGCCGTCTTTGGTTATATAGCGTCTACTTGTAGGTAGGGCTATACACGTATGTATATATGTATGTATGTATGTATGTATGTATGTATGTATGTATGTACGTACGTATGTACTCTACGTGACGTTAAAATTACATTTTTCTCAGACATTTTCTTTGATTTGCTACAGTCAACTTTAATATTTTCACGAAAAAAAGCTCTTTACCGGTTTATCTCGCACGTCCTTATGCTCGACGGTTTCCGGTTGTAGGTTCTTCTTTTTTCTCTTTCTTTTTCTTTTCTTTTCTTTTATTCTTCTTTTTTCATCGAGTGCACCTCGCCGACAGAAAGATATTACACACGTTTTCGAGTTGAAGGGAGGAACGTGAATAAGTAGGATCTCTCTTGTGCCTCCTCGAAGTAGGTCTTCGAAGAGGTAGATGATAATGGATATACAAAAAGACGATAAAGAGAAAAAGAGAGATAAAGAGATAGAGAAAGAGAGAGAGAGAGAGAGAGAGAGAGAGGGAGAGAGAGAGAGAAAGGAAAAAGACTTTAGGGTCTACTTTCGAAGGTTAGACAATTTTTCTATGCTCGTTCTTTTCGGCCACCCCATACAGAGACCACCGCAACGTTAAAGAGTCTCAAAATGGGAAATATATAAATAGGTCCGTTACATCATTTATTATTCCTTACTTGACTTGAGCGTCGATTAATATCGTAAGAAATTTGTAAAACAAACAAATAGAAACAAACAAAAATCAAAAAGAAAAAGTAATAAAAAGGAAACGATTTTGCCGTTCTAAAATTTTCTTGCCAAACGATACTCGTAAGATCCCATTCATGGAATGAACAGAGGACTTGAACTATCAAACGACTCTGGTTGTTTGCTATCAATCGATGTGTTATCGATCGAACGTGGTTAAGATCAAGGAATGAACGTGACATACGTCCGAGTGCGTAGCACGTACATAGATTAAGTATACGCCCCCATAAGAGTCCTGTTAACTCTCTCTCTCTCTCTCTCTCTCTCTCTCTCTCTCTCTCTCTCTCTCTCTCTCTCTCTCTCTCTCTCTCTCTCTCTCTCTCTCTCTCTCTCTTTCTTTCCCCTATCGTAGGTACCCCATCGGTATTGTTTAACATTGCTCGACTGCTAGGGCATATACGGGTGCAGCTGTTATATACATGCGATTATTCAGTACCTACCGAATAATCAATAAAACCGACGGACATTCGTATAGGTCCTAAAAGGTTTGACGAAAATCCCTGACCATCAATCAATTATACGAATTTCATTCCGCGTTTCGCAAATTTTATTTGTTCATTTATATTTTTGTTTTTTATATTTCTATTTTGATATTTTTTTTTGTTTTAAACGTACAAACGAACATTTAAAATACACTGAAATGGATACAATATTCTGTGCTATTGAAATGCTTAACGATCACGATTTATATTCATGCTCATATAAATCGATATATCTATTGAATTGATATATCTGTTAACACGATATCTATTATGTCAATATGACTATTAAATCGATACATTTATTATATTAATATATATCTATTACATCGATATCGATTATATCAATATATCTATTAAATCGATATGTCTATTTATTATATATATGTTTATCGATATATCTATTTATATCTAAACAAAGAAATTTTAAAATATCTCTGTTAAACGGAATTTACATAATGTATAATTTAAATTGCAATACTATGTGGGGATTGACATTCACGTATTAATGAAATTAATTGAATTAATGAAATTAATTAAAGAGAATTCCTTCGCAAAACCGGGTAAGCGTACCTGAATAGATATCTGCGATATATATTACGTTGCTCGAATCAATCGGAGAAACTGTTGACCTTTGACTTTTTCAGCTGCCGCTGTAGAACGTGATGGTACTTTGTCCACACTTTAAAATGATTTATTCTAATCCGACGAACGAGTACGTGCTCCTTTTTTGATTTCGATAATGATGATGATGATGATGATGATGATGATGATCGAAATGGGTTAGAATCTAATTCATTGTCATACAAAAGTTACACTTACAATATTAAACCATTAATGTTGTTACGCAGGTGATTTATTTATTTTTCTTTTTCAAATAGAAAATAATTCGTTATCGTAAATTTTCTTTGTCTTATATCGGATTAATAATCATTAATATAATAGCTTTAACAACGTGCCTTTGTAATTAATAATAATAAATAGTCCAATACAAGTTTGTTTTACCTGTGACGTAATGCTGTACATCGTAAAATACACACACACACGTAAAAGTAAACTTGTAAAGAATTATTAATTACCATATATACATATATATTAATTGATGTAAATATATATATATATATATATATATATATATATATATATATATATAATATATATTATATACATAGTATTTAATAATTCTTTACGAGCTTACTTTTATCAGATCGTTAAAAATAATAAATTTAAATAAATCTGATAAAATGATTGAAGAAAAAAATAAAAATGATTACAAAATCGTGAATGATGGTCGTCGAGTAAATCCCATAAAAAAAAATTACGCATCAATAGGAAGAACGCGTGTTACCGTTACTTATAAACATTAAACGTAGACATATCTGCAAATCGTTATCTCGCTCGTAACGGCATTGATAACTGGCTCCAAAGGGGACCTTCGATAAAACCGTTATAAAGCAAGCTATAGAGAGGCAAAAAAAAGGAGATATATATGTACTATATATCGTTCGAAAAGTATCAAACACGAGTCGGTTTATATAAAATCGTGGCGAGCATGAAATTTGTGTATACCGAAATAATCGATGATCGATACCTACAAGTAGTCGTTTCGATCGAGAGCTGCGATTTTATCGATCGTGTGATATTTTACGAAATAAAAATACATTGAAGACAAAATTATAAACGTTTTCGATCAAAATCAAATTCTCATCGTTTTCTGTAATAAAATAAAATTCGTAACACCTGAATAGATATATAATTCGTTACACTTAATACGAACAAATTAGTATTATCTAAATGATCGATAACATTCAGTCACCTCGATCGAAAGTTTCGATATTGTCGATCGAGTGAAATTTTATTGAAAAAAAAAAAAAAAAAAAAAAAAAAACTAATATTAATAATAAAAAAGAATAAAAGTAACCATAAATGTACAAAATAGACAAATTACAAAAATAAAGTGACAAAACATTATCAAAGAGACATTTTAAACATTTTTAACAAATGTCAAATCTCATCGTGCACATGTATAAATATAAAATTACGTTCTCGTTTCTTATTAAACGAAAAAAAAAAAAAAAAGAAACAAACCAAAACAAAACAAGAAAAACGAGAAGAGATATGAAAAAGATTCGTTAAAATCAACGTAACGAAATACACTGAGCTAATTCGAACGAGATTTCAAAGCTCTTTTTTTTTTTTCTTGGCGAATCCCACCAATAGGCTTATTCTTCTCTCTTTCTCTCTCAACTACTACCATAGTATTTCTTCGTAGAACCAGGTCGATCAACTTTTTTCTTCCCTCTTTCCAATCGTTTCTCTGGTTCGTAACCCCCCAGCACTACGAAAGTTCCTTTTCTTTCCCCTCTCATCATCAACATCCCTCGATCATCTCTCTCTCTCTCTCTCTCTCTCTCTCTCTCTCTCTCTCTCTCTCTCTCTCTGTTCATTTCTTGTACGTGTTGCGAATTCTTCTTGTCTATTGCGCGCCGCATCTGCGGCGGCTCCCCGTGTGTAAGATCGGTAAGAATAGCGCGAAACGGGGCAGGGTGCCGTCTAGGGTGAAGAATCCTGAAGGAACAGATGATGATCCCGTTTAGGAAGCTGCAAAGGTGTCCCGCTTGTCTCGAAACTTACGGTTACGAGATCGTCGTTATCGTCGTCCTGTTCGTCTGCGTCTGCGTCTGCGTCTGCGTCTGCCTCTGTGTCTGCCTCTTCGTCTTCGTCGTCGTCATCGTCATTTTCATTTTCAACGTTTGCATCGTTTTCACCGTTTTCACCGTTTTCACCGTTCTCATCATTTTGATTGTTTTCATAGTTTTCATCGTTTTCATCATTTTCATTGTTTTCATAGTTTTCATCGTTCTCATCTTTTCATCGTCCTCGTCAGTGGTTCTTCTTTATTCGACATCCTCGTGACGCGTTTCCGGTCTTCTGAACATTATATATATATATATATATATATATATATATATATATATATATATGTGTGTATCTAAAAGGGAGAAGAGAAAAAAAAACGTGCATATGATTACGCGAATAGAAATTCAGGTAGACAAAATGCTTTTTTGCATTTCACCGACGAATCGAAACCGGACCGAGTCTGTTCAATTTCATTTCGTTCCATTGTATCGCTCAGAACTGAGATCCTTCCTTCCTTCCTTCCTTCCTTCCTTCCTTCCTTCCTTCCTTCCTTCCTTCCTCGGTTTTTCGGTTTAGATGATCTTTGATCGTAAATTAAGATGACGCCATTCGTGTTTCTAACGTAATCGTGTTTGCAATACGATTCGTATATGTTTAAGATGAATAGATTTTTTTTTTCATTTTTAGTTATTACATTTCTTACGTCCTATCGGATTTTACTTTTGGAAAGGATATTCCTTCCCCCCCCTCTCCCCCCTTTGGTTTAGCCGTTGTATTTTTTATTTATTTATCTTTTCTTCTTTATTTATCCTTTCTCTTACCTTGCGTATAGTTTTGGTTTTGTATTTTTGGTTTCTTTTTCTTTTTTACTATTTTTTAAATTTCTGTCCTCCCCTTTACAGCTATTCGTATCTACTATTTGTGTTTTTTCTTTTTTTTTTTGTTTTACTTTTATTTTTCATTTACCTTCTTTTTTCACGTCAATCAGATCGATTTCAATTATTCAATCATATATAAGAAATAGGTATTGATACATATATAATAAATATAATTTTATACAGACATAAACGAAAAAAAAATTAAATAACACGTTCCGTGCTCGATGTGTTTATTAAATTCGATCAAAAAAAAAAAAAAAAAAAGAGAAAATAAAGGAAAAAAGAAAAAGAAAATACCAGAAAGAGGAAATATCTCGCATTCGATTAAAAAAAAAAAAAGAAAGAAAAAGAAAAAGAAAATAAATAGATAAAAGAAAAGAAATAATACGAGAGAAACAAAAAGGAGAGAAAAATACAAGGAAAAAAAGAATTTACAAATTTGTTCGTTTGATTTGAGAACCGCGATTGCTGCAGGTATTACGTAAGTGGCTCCCTTGCCACCCGATCCACCGTCGAAGGGAGGAGGAGGAGGAGGGGTGGGGGGAGCATCGTCCTTTCCCATATGTCGTATGCCTCCTCGTATGTAAGTTCAGAAAACCGCGCAGGCAGGCGCTACGAGGAGGCCTCCTCATATTCGTTCTGTTGTACCTGTGTCGGTTTGCCAACACGTGGCCAAACTTATGAGAACTTACGAAAAAATATGCGCGCGCGACTTTTACCAATATATCTTCGTTGCTGTCTTCTCTCTCTCTCTCTCTCTCTCTCTCTCTCTCTCTCTCTCTTTCTCTCTCTCTCTCTCTCTCTCTATTACACTCCCCACCCCACACCACCACCACCACCACCACGCCCTGACCCCCTGCCATTCTTTATTCCAACCGAAATAATAATTTTTCATTGCACTCGAAATAATAATAATTTTTTAATTACCATGTCCTAATATCCGTCTATATTTGATATACTATTTATATACAATTTATATAGAATTGATATACGATATAATAATTTTTCGATTAACCGTTGCATTAATATGTCTGACGATAATCGATATAAGAATTATCTTGATGTAGTTTTATTATTTTAGTTCATTTTATTTTATTTCGTTTTAATTTTCTTTTCTTTTATTTGCAATCTCTCTCTCTCTCTCTCTCTCTCTCTCTCTCTCTCTCTCTCTCTCTCTCTCTCTCTCTCCCCCTCTTAATAGAGTTTATTTGAATGAACAAAAAAGAAAGTTTTGTTGCATCGTCGATATTTGGTTTCATATAAATAAATATAAAATTTATTTCAATAATTTTCGAAACGATACGTATTAAATAAATTATTAAATATATAAATATTAAATAAATTATAAAATTTGATTGTTTCGTCGATATTTGTGTTTCATACAACAACAACAACAACAAATATAAAAATTTCTTTCAATAATTTTCAATACTATACATATTAAATATATCATTTGATTAAATAAATATAATGAAAGTAAAATTATTTGATTAAATCAATTGTTAAATAAGCCAAATGTTAAAACGACAGTGCATGCACATGCACTTCGGCCGTACGTCCACACACACAAATAAATATGTATGTATGGTATATATATGTACGTAGATAACTCTTGGTTTGGTATGGGTAATAATACCGAAGGATGTGTGTATCGTTGGAGGCCGACGTCCTTAGTCGACTCCCTTAGTAAATCGCATCCCTCGTAGGTACTGCTGTTACCCCCGAGCGCACTATCGACGACACCCTTGGCACGCGCCGACTTTTACAATGCTCTCTACCATCTGCACTCTTTCTCACAGAGAAAAATCGAAGTCGTACGTCGGGGAGAGTAGATCGTCCTCGTCTTGAGAAAGAAAGAGATCTGTGCACATAAAAAGAGAGAGAAAGAGAGAATGAGAAAAGAGAGAGAGAGAGAGAGAGAGAGAAAATTCAATCAATATTCGGAGATATTTTGAAATTATGCAATATTTGACACTGTCCTCCATTCATCCATCTCTCTCTCTCTCTCTCTCTCTCACTCTTATTTTTTTTCTTTTTGTATATTTTTTAGACCGTGTCATGTCTACGAAGAAATTATTCGTTAATGAATTAAATTAAAATTGTTAATTAATGAATCGTTATATATACATTATATTTTTATTGGGAACGAACGAATTTTTGTTTTGTTTCTTTTACTTTTTTTTTCTATTCCATATGAATTGTCAACGTTAATAATTTTACGGAGAATTCATCGATATTTTATTTCTCGACTCTTAAAGTGTGGGGGGGGGGGGGAGGTGTTTGGAACAATTTTTTTTCGAACTTGAGATAGAGGAATTGAAGAACATTTTAATGTTTTTTGAAGAAAATTTTAATTTATTATTTTGGAAAATAAATTGTTGAGAACGGTTGACGTAGTAATAGGTCTTTCTTAAATAATAATTGGAATACTAAAAAAAAAAAAAAAAAAAAAATAAAACAAGAAAGAGAAAAAAATAATTTTTCCTATATTGATGATACATAAAGTTTGACAAACGCAAGTCAACTAACAATATCTGAAGTATTTTTCGAACATTTCGAACCTGAATATTTGAAACGTCTTTTCGAAACTCGCTTTTAAAATACGATGAGACTTGTGCCAGACAGTATTCAAAAAATAAAACAAGTTTATTCCCGGTTTGTCGACTTGCCATGTTCTCGATCTTATATACTTTATAATAATAATCTTATATACTTGATAATAATATCAGATAAATAAACTTAATAAATAAACTTAATTTACATCGAGATTACTTTAAATAGAAGAAAATAAAAATAACATAATCTTAATTTACACCGAGATAATCCCTTCTTCTTCTTTTAAATATTCATTCGTCAACTCTATTGTTAATTATCGATCGACGGTTAGATTGATTCTTTATTGAAAAAAAAAACAAAAAAAAAACAAAAAGAAAAGATTATAATAAAAAAAATTATAATTAATCAAATAAAAATTATAATCGAGTTGCACACTATCGTTCCCGTCATAGCGACCATGTCCGACCCGGGGGAAAAAAAAAGAAAAGAAGTTTAAAAATCTATCAAACTCCGTTTCTATCGTTCGTTACTAAGCATCGATCCTAAATACTCTAATTCCTAACTGATAACCGTCACTGATTACAATCGGTTTCTCAAAACGTTCGATCGTCGAAACAACGAAAAGAAAAAAAAAAGAAAGTGGGGTGGTATAGGACGGGGTGAAGTCGAAGAGGATGGGTGATGGAGGGGGGAGCGTAGAATCGATGTTCTTAAATTTGCATTGAATTTTAATACGAATCATTAATTGGATCCTACGGTGATCACAACGACGGACAATCAATTAGAGCTGATAATTGGGGATACGTTTTGTCTGCATAAATAAAATTGAAGATACATATATGTACCTAATGTATGAACGAACGTACATACGTGTGGTGAATTTAAAGTCGAAGAAAACGAATATTTATAATAGGAGGCATCAACGAAGAGGTGTACGTATACGTAGAAGAAGAAGGAGGCAGCTGTAAGCAAGGGGGTCTCCGACCCCTGCCTACCCAAGTTTTCATACGAGAAAGCAGCTGAACTACCCCTCTACAACGTTGACTCCGTAACGTCGTCCAAGTCGTCGTCATCGTCATCGTCGTCGTCACGATCTAGAGAAAAAGAAAAAGAAGAAGAAAAGAGGGAGAGAGAGACACACGCGTGTGCGTGTGTATAAGTAAATGATGTATACGTAATACGTATGAGAGAATCCATATCGAAATTCAACGTTTGAAGATACGGTGGGGGGTAGTTTAGGGTAGGTTGACTAACTCTCATTCTCTCCTTTTTTCTCCCTTTCTCTCTCTCCCTCTCTCTCTCTCTCTCTCTCTCTCTCTCTCTCTCTCTTTCTCTAAGGCACGTAAAGAACCATTGTAGGAGTATACTACACCCTCTCGAGAACGTGGTGGAACAATCGTAAGCACGAATGTACCAACGGTGTGATTCAAAGAATACATAGAAAGAAAGAGAGAGAGAGAGAGAGAGAGAGAGAGAGAGAGAGAGAGAGAGAGAAAGAGAGAGAGAGAGAGAATCCGATTAAGTCAAACGACAGCTGATCCTTTTGCCATGGACATAAGTCAATAAATACGTTGGACGAAACATCTTTGATGCCTCCTTTTGATGAAATTTTCTTCTTCGCTAAAAATCGTATGCGAGAGAATTGAGAAAAGGAAGAGAAATAACCTCATACCTATGTATTCTCCTCTTCTCTTCTCCTCATCCCTCCACCTCCTCACCCAAACCCTCAACCCTTCTGTAATTTTCTTCACGCGATTCGAATGCAACAAACGAAGATACACACCCATATTTACGAATATAATCACATATGTACGTCAACGTGGTCGAGTGTTCGTCGACCTTATTCATTTTCTTCGTCTTCGTGTTCGCTTTCATCTTCGTCTTCGCCTTCGACTACTTCGTCTTCGTCTTTGTCTTCGTCTTCGTCTTCGTCTTCATTTTCTTGTCTTCCTTCTTGTAGATTGCACCATATGCGAACGAACATTGACGTCTTGCGGTTTGTCGCCCTTTCGTGATTTTCTTTTTGTTTTGTTTTTTTTTTATTTTTATTTTTATTTTTATTTTTATTTTTCTTCCTCTCTTTATTCTTCGTTCTCTTTATTCCTTTTCACGTGCATAGCCATAGACGATCAATCTCAAAAATCTCGTTACGAATCGAACGAATTTTCTCTTTTTTGTATAAATATTTTCCCCCTCCTTCTTCTTCGTCCTTCCTTTTTTCTATTTCACGTGAATTTGCATCGTAAACGAATAAATAATTCTCGTCGATTTTGCGATGCAAGTCTATAGTCGTTATTTTTTATTTTATCTTCTTTTTTTCTTTTCTTTTCCTTTTTTTTTTAACACGTATTTGGAGAAATTTTGATTTTGACTCTGATCTGTTGTCTGCCGTGTCAACGTTTGATTGATGGCCGTCAATCGATTTAGTTTCACAAAATAATTTTCGATATCTAAATAATTGATATTTGTAAAAATCTTTAGAGGTGTATGCAGTTTGTATACGTTTAGTTAAGTTAATTTAAACCGTTTGGCAATGTCAATTAAGGTCTCTTCAATGATTCTCAATTTTTTAAATGAAAATACATAGAAAATTTATTGTTTTTTTTTTTTATTAATATTTAAAGGATACCACGACAAATTAAATAATCCGTACTTAACGTTGTTAACATAATGTGCAAAAATACAAAAAAGATATGAAGACGGATAAGTAGTAGGAATTTTTGAAAAATTATGAGCACACAGAATGAATCATTTATATTAATAATTATACCATTATCGATGTCATTATTATTATTATAGAAAAATATATAATATCATTAATTATTATTATTATATCAACGAGTGTTTCTAAGAAATGTTCACTTCTTCGTTTAAATCAATCAAACGTCATACTCGTTTATGACTATTGTGGAAACTTTCTTGTGGAAAAATTTTTTGTTCCAAATTCAAAAGTATTTCTTCGACATATTGAAGTTTCAGCATACGCGTATTTTGAAAGTTAATCGGGAAAAAAACCTTTTATTGTATTACCTCCTACGTACATAAAATTCTTATTACTTTTCTTTTTATCTTTTCTCGTTTCCAAAGTTCTTTTACTCATAGTTCTAATCTACTTTATTCGGTAAGTACAATATCTACCTGATCTTGCCATTTCCCTTTTTTACTGGAACTGTTTAAGTAGTAACAAATTTTATGATTTACAACCCAACAACAACCTCATTTCCGGCCATCAACACTCCACAGTTAACTTCCCCTAACCGTAATTATGAAGAATAATTTTCTGTCTTTTTCTCTGCCTTTCTCTTGGAGTTTAGGTATAGACTAGAATACGAACGGAAAAATACTCTTGTATATTATTCCGATATGAAGTAAAAATTTTTTTTTCTTTGTTGATATGTGTTCGGAAAAATTTTGATTTCTACTCTGATCTGCCGTCGACGATTGATTGGTGGTCATCAAACGATTTCGTTTCACAGTATATCTTTCAATATCTAAATAATTGATATCTGAAGAAATCTTCAGAGGTGTACGTAGTTTGTACATCAAAATATGTCTTTTGTTAAAATAATTCGTGAGGACCTACGGTAGAAGGTCGATTATCGATATCCATTATGAAAGTTTATTACCTGCAATATTTTACTAATCCTGTGTCGCAGTTAACAGCCTTAAAAGGAATAATAGTAGACAGACAGACAGGTATGTGAAAATATTCTTTGTGAGACTAATCCTCTAGAAAGTTTATATATATATATATTCGTATTAAGAAAAATTTAATAATTTTTAATTTTTCTTATGGAATTCCATGTATTGTTTTCTCGTTTTTATTTTTTAATTAATTAAATAGTTTAATCAATTTAATATAAAGAAGAAAAAATTATCAAGTAAGTACAGACTTTGGGTTAATAATTAACGAGGTATTAATGTGCAAAGTATATTATGTCGATAGATAAACGGCAGTATCAATCTTATGGAAATTAAAATATTGAAAAACGATTAACCCTCTTGATAACAAATAACATTTTAAATAATAGAGAAATGTATAAAGATATTATTTAAATTGATTTTAATGTTTTCTTTTATTTTATTATCAATTAACAATCTTAGTAATAAACAAAATAATATGATCTTTTGATAAGTTTTGATAATGAAATGATCTTTTTATAAGTTTTTCATATTGTTCATTTCACCTCTTGAAATTATTAACATTAGAAGGTACGCATGTTGCTCGTATAACTGCATACTCTAACGTCTCGTTAATTATTAACTTTAGGACTGTACTTGTTGAATAATATTTTAAAGATAATTAATTAAAATACCTAATAAATTAAAAAATAAAATAATACAGGATATTCCATAAGAAAAACTAAAAATCATTGAACTTCTGATTTAACCGAAAGTCAGGTATTTTATATATACATTTAATATATGTATATCAAATATGTGTATATATATACTTGTATATACATGTACTTTTATTTTTATATTGTATATACATATGTTTTTCTTTCCTTGCTTCGATTCATCGATAGAGATTATATTATCAATTTGCTTGCGGTTATATTCCTTTTAAACCGTACACCTGACGCGTGAAAATTTCGAAGGAAGAATGCGAGGGCGGTTAGAACGGTCAGGTGAACTATTCTGATCCGAAGAATGAAAAAAATGGGTCTAGCGCCGTTGTACCTGCGGCGCATCCATCTTTGAATGTAGTCGGTGTTCTGTGTATCTACGACAAGAAGTTCGAAGATGCAGAATAGAAAGGAAAAATACCTACGAATAGAAACGAAACACGTTCGAAAGACTTCTTTTTCCCCAAAAGTCGCTGTTAAAGTAAAATAAATAACTATATATATATATATATATATATATATATATATATATATATATATATATATATATATATATATTACGATAATTAAAATTCGTTTGCCAAAGTGATTCGTGAACTTAACCAAAACAAAAAGTAAAGAAAGAGTAAAGAAAATTAATTTTTAAGTTTCGTTCCACAGCCAACGCCGTTGTCGTTAAATTAATATGCTATTATATTTTTTATGGACAAGCTTGAAGTCATAGTTGAAATGGAATTGTATTTTAATTATAAGAAAAAGAAAGAAATTATTAACACGCACGAACTGATTTGGAATTTGATATTATTAATATTTAACATTACTTCATATAAGTTTTTATTTAGTTTATTTAACATTTTGTATTATTAAAATTTAGTGATGCCTATTAGAATATTAGACCGTTTTGCAATATCAATTTTATCTATTCAATGATTCTCAATTTTTTAAATGAAAATACAGAAAATTTTTTGCTTTTTTTTCAATTTATATTTAAAGGGTATCACGACAAATTAAATAATCCATACTTAACGTTGTTAACATAATGTGCAAAAATACAAAAAAAATATGAAGACGGATAAGTAGTAGGAATTTTTGAAAAATTATGAACACACAGAATAAATCATTTATATTAATAATTATACCGTTATCGATGTCATTATTATTATTAGATAGATAGATAGATAGATATTTTATTCTTCTCCTCGGGGTTTGAAGGCGCTTTTCCGAGGAGCGTACCCAAACCTCTTACAATCCTTTTACAATCTCCTCCTCACTCCCCCTAGCCTCCACACCCATGCCCATATTTACATCCACTTACATCTATCTAAATCTACCTTATAACTAACTTAAAACTATCTTACTTACTAGTCAACTTAATATAATCTATTAATCAAATAACAACTTAACCTAATTTAACAACTAATAATTTTATTGCTAAACTAAATTTACTACCCTAGAGAGAGAGAGAGAGCTCTAGTTCCCTGACTATGGGCTTCCGGTTCCACACACACACACAGACATTCACCTCCTTTCCGATTCATTATTATTATTATAGAAACATATATAATATCATTAATTATTATTATTATATCATCGAGTGTTTCTAAGAAATGTTCACTTCTTCGTTTAAATCAATCAAACGTCATACTCGTTTATGACTATTGTGGAAACTTTCTTGTGGAAAAATTTTTTGTCCTAAATTCAAAAGTATTTCTTCGACATACTGAAGTTTCAGCATACGCGTATTTTGAAAGTTAATCGGAAAAAAAACCTTTTATTGTATTACCTGCAAC
>OU964982.1:1341254-1346254 GCA_918808275.2 Dolichovespula sylvestris
TACAGATATATATTTTATAATTATAATTTATATTTTATAAAAATGCATACATTGTTAGAATATATTATTATCGATCTAGCTTTTATCTAACAACGCGTAAAATATAAAAAAAATACTAATAATAATAATTTTAACAATTATTACAATTTTTTCCATAACTAAGCGAGTATTAATCGATTCAACAAGTAAAAATATGGAAATAAGAAATAAATAATAGTTATCATTGAATTCGACGAAAACAATTTTTTGTTATCTATAAAAATATTCTCCAATATTTCATACACTTTTTATTATTGTTATTAATTGATCAAATTTCATAATCGTTATCGTCATTATTAATATAAATAATGCCTTCTTCGTTAAATGTATAGAATGTACGAACGTATCGATTTCTTTTTAAGTTTTAATAGCAATCATGTTTAATCAGAAGGAATATACATATTTAGACAGGTCTATCGGATCTTTTTTTCATTTCTTTTGTCACAATTTTGCTACTAGGATATAACAAAGGGACTGTTCTAGGTGGTCTTTTTTTTAACGAATAATGTAATTTAACGTATTTAAAAATTTAATACATGTTATCTTCCAAAGTAAATTATTTATCAATCATTCGTCGTAGAAAGTTTTTCTTTTTTAAACGGTGTCAAAAGGGCACATTCGTACAAAATGTTAAAAGAGTTATACGTATTTTAAAAATTATTTCTTCTTTCTCTTTTATTTTCCTCAACACATCAATTTTTCTTTCTTTCGTGAATTTATCAAATAAAATGTTTTTAGTCAATGCATTTCTATATTTCAAATCGTTTTTCTATTTTTCTTTTTTTTTTCTCTTCATACAATTTGCATTAATTTCAAGCAAGCATTATACTTGACGTAAATCAATTTTTATTTATCCGACTGTTTTCTACCAAAAAGAAACCCAAGATGTATTTCAAGATATTTGTATATCATGATTATAAAAAAAAAAAAATAAATAAAAAGGAAAAGATGTCGTTCTAAATTGTTTATAAGCTCGCATCATTAAATTCCGATCGACGAAGTAAAAAAATAAGAAATATCGATCTGTCAATTTCGAAAGTAAAAGAGGAATTAGATATTGGGGGAGGGAAAAAAGGGTCTTGGCTGGGTTGATTTTGCACGTGCACTTGAAATGCACAGGTCAGTCAGACGGTGCAGAAACCGCGGCCCCCCCACAGCGAGTACCGTAAAGAAGTTACCGTGCATTCTCGTTGCTCCAATACGGTGTGCCCTGTGGATTAAGGGCACCGGTCCTTCCCATTGGTTATTCTCCATCCCTACCACAGAAACAGACCTCATATAAAAGGTGAGGCCCACCGGTTAGTCCTTCTCCAAGACGAGACAACTTTCAGTCAGTCGTTCGACGACGCTCGAACGAGTAACAACTTACATCGGACCTCTTTTTATTCTATCTTCTCTCTGCAGTGTGTTTCGTGTGTTCCGTGTGTTTCGTGTGTTTCGTGTGTTCGTTCGTTTTAGTCACGGATTGTAACTTTAATAAATCACGTGTGCCGTTCATCGTATTTCGTGCAACAAAGTGTTAGAAGTGCTTATCACGTCACGTTTCTCGTTTAATTTAAATATCGACCACTCGTAAATTTTTCTTCCCTCTTTTACAATTCAACCATTAAAACTAGTGCCTACTTGTTTGTCGATCGACGAAATAAAATTAGAAGAAGAACAATATGTTACGAGAAACAAATAGTATGCGCAAAATGATGAATATGGAAACGTGTGAAGTGTGTAAATGTGCAAGGTATTTTTCTTTTTCGATTAAAAATTGTAAAAAACTCTATGATCAAGCTATATAAGATCTTTCTCTCTCTCTCTCTCTCTCTCTCTCTCTCTCTCTCTCTCTCTCTCTCTCTCTCTCTCTCTCTCTCTCTCTCTCTCTCTCTCTCTCTCTCTCTCTCTTTCTTTCTAAGTCATCGTTATTTTATACGTTCGGCCACGCCACAAGAGAGAGAGAGAGAGAGAGAGAGAGAGAGAGGAGAGAGACGGAGAGTACGATTCAATAAAACAATTTTTTCCAATTTAAATCAGAGCAGTGTGTCAGTGTCGGTCATGACGATTTTATAAGAATTTTATTTGTGAAAATTCGAGCCAGTGACTTCCTTTTTTTTTCTTTCTTTTTTGCCCTTTCATTTTCTCACTTTCATTCATTTTCACGCAGATTGTAGGCATTTTAATGATCGTGTTGGTTCGTGTTCGAAATTCTACGTTAATTTTGTTCGTTTGAAAATTAAAAAAAAAAAAAGAGGAAAGGAAAAAATGTGTTCTGAAAAATAATTTAGAAAATTATATCTTCTAATGGAAATATATCATTGGGAAAAATGTTTTATTCGATATTTAACGAACTTACGAATACGAGATACGTTGAAGATATTTAAAAAAAAATGTATATATATATATATACACATGCATTTCATATTTTTTGACACTTTGAATCGTTGTTACCTCCCAAGTAACTAAATTTATCGTTTGGTTTCGCGCGTTCGATCGGTATTCGTCGTTCGGTTCCGTGTGTCTTCGTGTAATATCGTGTGCTCTCTCTCTCTCTCTCTCTTTCTCTCTTCCTCTCTCTCTCTCTCTCTCTCTCTCTCTTTCTTTTCCTTTCTCCCCCACTACTCGACGTTTACTGCCAGTTGCGCGCCAACTCTCGGCACGAAGAGAAGCGTGAATTTTGTTCTAGCGATCGAATGGAGCACGGCCAAAAGTAGGAAGTCGGTGAAGTTTCTGAATGAAATATCGAGGGATACATACATATATATATATATATATATATATATATATATATATATATATATATACATATACATATAATATATATGTATATATATTCGATAAATAGGACTTAAATAGGATCTCGGTCTTTACCGGTACGAGAAGTGTTTTATAAAAAGAATTTTATTTGAGAAATGTAATAATCGATAACAGCACCGAAAGAGTTTTAGAGTATTTTCCCCGACCTTGTCAATTCGCACGCTTAAGAAGGGTGGGGGGAAGATAGGTGAGGGGAGGAGGAGCGTCGGGGAGGTTAGGAGCGTGAGATCACGGACATATTGAAGCAATGAGAGCGTTGCGTGAATCGATTTTTCGTCGAGAGAAAGATCGTCTTTCTCTCAGACACGATACAACTGCTTGTACCTTGAATGAAGTCGTTATATATTTATTTATTTATTTATTTTTGTCCATTTTTTGTTCTTTGCGTCTCGTTGCTTTAATTTCGACGCATTCTCTCGACTCCTTACGCACAGGCATGCTTTGTTCCGCACGTATTGTTTGTTCTTCTTTCTTGGTTTATTTTATTTTATTTTATTTTATTTTATTTTATTTTACTTTTTTGCTCCCTTTTGTTTTTTTATTTCGTATATAAATATAGCACTCTAATAGATCATAGATTATAGTTCGTTTTTTTAGACATTAGTAACGGTATTAGGGTATTTTAGAAAGTTGTTTCCTTTTTCCCCTCTCTTGTTTCTTTTTTTTTTTGGAGTGAACTTTGAGAGATATAACAATTGGAGGTTAGTCGCTCGTGTCGTGTTTTCCCGCCAATTTTGATCAAGACGTTCCTTTTTTTTCCTTTTTCCTTTTCTTTTTGCGATCCTATATATATATAAATATATATATACATAAAAGAAAAGGAGGCGTATATATGTATATATTAATCAAGGATATGTTTATCTCTTTATTGCAGTCTCTTCAAGAATGTATTTAGAATTAGAAGTACGCCGGAAAAAGAGGTAGCTCCTAAACCAAAAGCACGAAGATTAGTGGGCATGGCGGCACGAAGATTCGTCGGTTTTGAAGCCTTCTCGCCATCTACCAACAAAGAAAATGGCACTGTTAACCGTAACGTCAACAACTCTAGTCCGCAGAAAGTAAGAACGTTTTCTACATTATCGACTACATTATCGTTAAGCGCGATTGAGAAATTTCCCTTCTCTCTCTCTCTCTCTCTCTCTCTCTCTCTCTCTCTCTCTCTCTCTCTCTCTCTCTCTCTCTCTCTCTCTCTCTCTCTCTCTCTCTCTCTCTCTCTCTTTTCTTTTTTTCGAGTGAAACAATGAATTAAATCAACATTTCGTTTCTCGTTCTCTCTCTTATTTTATTTTGTGACCGATATTCGTTGAGTCAGTTTATATTTTCCAACATTTTTTTATCAATTTTTTACAAAGAGTCAATATTTCAATTAAAATATTTGTCAATATCTTAGCAATAAATGGTAAAAGTATTTATAATAAAATATGATTAAATAGTATAAACGTTTGGTATTACGTCGATTAATAAAAAAAAAAGTATTTTATATAAAAAGTCAGTATTTCAATTAAAATATTAGTAAATATAATAATTCATCAGTATTTATGAATAAAATATCATTATATGATATAAACGTTTTAGTATTACACCGATTAATAATAAAAACACAAAGAAAACAATATTTTATATACAAAATCAGTATTTTAAAATTAATATTTTATTAAAAATAATAATAAATACAATAATTTTGTCATTATTTTATAAATAGGTTCTAAGTATTTATAATAAACCTAAACGCAATTTCAACATTTAATTATTCATATTGTTCGCATATATAACGTACTGATAATTTATTATAAATAACGCTGAAAATATTGACATATACCGATCGTTCATATTACAAAATACTTATCGTTAATCAATAAAATTGCTGACGAAATAAACTTTTTAGGCCAAATAAATTTGTTTCTTTTTTTCCGTTTTATGCAAAGTCGTGCTTTGAAAAAAAAATTTCCATCCAATTTCCGTTCGAAAATACGTTAGGTGTGATAATCGAAGTCTACCTGAAATTCTAAAATAAACGTCGCGTTAGATTAGATGTTAGGTTCTCTCTCGCTCGCTTGCTACAAGCGAATAGTAAAATACAGCTGTTCGTTGTTGAGAAATTTCTTAACGATATCGTTTGCTTCGGAAGTAAACAAAAAGAAAAGTGTCATTCGGTCACA
>OU964982.1:1351254-1393754 GCA_918808275.2 Dolichovespula sylvestris
GTCGCCAAAATGTACCGATTCTAAGTAGAAACATATGACAATAGTGGATGTCATTCAACCCGTACACTTTCCGCTTACATTATTTTTACCTCAGTGAATATTTCGTACTGATCTTATTATGAAAAAAAAATGATTATCGGGTGTCGTATTAGAAGGTGCAAGTTTCAACGACAAATTTTAATCGTCAATTAGTTATTAATTATACTGAAGAATGAAAGTTGAGGTTAAGTAATATTATTTAATTATTACGCAATTTTTAATCATTTTATATCATTCTAGAGAGGATATAGAATTATTGTTAACGTTAAAATGTTTAAAATATTCGCAATATTCTACTTTTGTATCATTATCCATTTAGAAGAAATTCAAATAACCTCGCAATGTTATAAATATTTTATAATTGTTTCTTATGTGATTTTAACTGTTGTTATTATTTTTTAGTTCCTTCGTGTAATTTCATTGATGAGAGATTAAGAAGATTAAGAAGAATTTCATTATCAAAGATAGAAAATTTTACTAGCCATGCATTTGACACAGATATCCGGAATGTTTACATTGTTTTATATATTACTTACATATAACATTGTAAAACCAGGTACTGTATTTTTAATAGTATTATTATATATTTATTTGCATTATAAAATATACTGTTACTTAGTCATTTCATCTAATAAATCGTCAGAAAGTTCTTGCATAATAATTTGTTGTTCAAGCATCCATTCTCAAGATAAAAATATTAAAATCCATATATAATAGTATTACACTTTTACTATCAATACTTCAGCATTGTATAAACTTTAAATTTTGTTATTCTAAATAATATCTTTATGTTGTAGATATTCTATGCGATTTTATATATGAGAGATTCAAATAACAATCTTAACATCGAAGACAGAGACTTTTACTTGTCATGCATTTGATATAGATGTTCAGAACTTCTGCAATTATTTGCATTAACCGTGTCAATTTGTCAAGACGGATTGTCAGAAAGTTATTCTACAATAATGTATTATCAGAACACCTGCATAAATAGACAGTCTTCAAGATAAAGAAATGTAAATATATTTGAAATGGTATTATGCTTTACTATTATCGCTTCAATATTTTATAAATTTGAGATCTTGATTTTACAAATAATATATTTATGATGAAGAATTGAATTTTTCGAGACAAACAAATATAGAAAAAATGATATCATCTGATTCTGATTTGCATGTTGATAAATGAAACAATAACAATAGAGAGTTATGCAGATATGGATATTGCTAAAACTTTACAAAAATTGGCTATTAAAGAAGATATTATAATAAAATTGATAATGCCAAAGAAAATATAATTGAACGTAATTACTGAAAGGAATTTAATGGATAGAAAAAATTATTTCCTTTTATTGAAACAACCAGTCTGCTCAAAGAACTACCTAATACTATCAATCCGTATAAAGTCTTTTCCTTGTTCATTGGTGATAAAATACTAAATTCTTTTGTATTTGAAACAATTACAAATACGGAGCAAAAATTAAGACCAAACTTACTGTACATGCATGGTTGCATAAATGGACACAAATTAATCCTGAAGAAATAAAGATATTCTTGAGACTACCAATATGAATGGGACTTGTGGAAAAAGATCCTATAGGTAATTGAATCATATATATATATACATAAATAACTTTTATTTGACATGTAGTATTATGTTAAGAAAAAGATTCAAATTACTAGTAGTAATTATATAGCTTTTATTATAGATAATAATATAGCTCAAAGCAATCAATTTGGAAAAATTCTGTCACTTTTTAATAAAGTACAGAAGAAATATCAAGAGATATCATTGTTATCAATGAAACATTGACTTTATGGTATGGTAAATATATTCAAACAATACATACCAAATAAGGCTTATAATTATAGTTATTCAACCTATGCTCACCTGAAGAATTATACGTGGTCAATCAATGTCTACTTTGATAAATCATCAAATAGTTATGTTATACAATTAAAAACGTTACAAGAGTTGTATAAAAGCAAAAGAAAAAATATAAAGAAGACAGCAACCTATTGTCCAATTTGTCCTGAAAAACCTCTATTATGTGTGTTATATTTTACAACTGTACATGTGAATTAATTTTTTCTATAAAATTCTTTATAATAATACATCATTATATTGTCTTTATAATACCTTATTAATCCTATGATATTTTATTTATGATCATCCTTCCAAATATCTATTTTGAGCAGACAATATATATAATTTTATATTATAATTTTATATTATTATAAACGTCTATAATAAAAAATCGCAGTATACCAGAGAGAGAAAGAGAGAGAAAATAGTTGTTGTATAAATTAAAATTAAAAGATGGATTTTGTACACAAATTCTATTACTGATGTGTAATAAATATAAGAAACTAATTGTTTTATCGATTCTTCACTAAAAGTTTTTCTAAATTTGCTCATTTGACGAATTTTTCAATGTGATATTAGAAACAAAAAGGTCTCAACAATCTTAGCATCATTTTTTTGAATTAAATAGTTGTAAGGTCGCAATTATGATCTTTTCTGTCTTCATTTTTCTTATATCTGTTTCGAAATTTCGGACAAAATATAGAAAAAAGACTAAATGAAAATTTTTTTTATTATGTATAAAACGTGGGATGAGTGAATTTGGGACGGCACTAAATAGGCACTGAATATATATGTTAGAGGATTCTATTTTATTATACGTTGAAAAAAGAAACGAATCCATTATGAATGGATACTGATAAAAAATTTTGAAACACATCAAATATTTCCAATTGCTATCAAAAGAAATTCATCAGAAATTTCTGAAGAAAAGCTGATTGTAGTAATCGCTGTTTGTACGGAATAAGAAGAACAAAAAAAGCGGAACACAGAAATACAAGTTTTGAGTACATGAAATATTTAAAAAGAGTGAATGCTATCACCTATTTCAAGATTTATTTAAAAAAATCGATACCAAATTTTTCGTATATCTCTCAAAATAATTACTATGAATTATTTCATTTACTTCCATTTCCAACGAAATACAAAAACCATTCGATATACTCTCAATTCTAAGAAATGACAAACAAATTAATGTCTTTTGGTATAAAAACTGTCGTGCGATAACAGAAGTTATAACAAGATAATAGATAACGTGACAAATGAACAAATACAAAATTAAAAGAAATTATTTTAATATGAATTGTGATAATAAAATATTGAGTAATAACAAAACGTGATAACAAAACATTAAACTATTATGTGTTTGATTAGTTAATTCAATGTAAATATTACAAGAAATTATTTTTGTAAAATCTTTCAACACAACACGCGTATTAATATTAATTTAGCATTGTAATAGAATTGATCAAGAAAAATGAAGATTGTTGTTCGTTAAATTAATGTTCTGATTTTATCGTAACAATCAGAGGAGATCTAATTGTATTTGATGTTTCTACTTATAAAACTGATGTTTCATGAGAGTTTATCTAGGAGAATTTGAAGGTGGAGAGGTTGAAGAGTAAGGATCAGGGGAATATGTGGAGTGCGACCAATTTGAACATTGTTCGTGTAAGGAGTGAGGTGACTTAAAGGTTGCCTGTTGCACTTGATAATTTTTTAATTCATATTCATTTACAAGACCGGCAATTTTCCCTTTAATTTCTATTTGTATTGGTAAGGAAAAGGTCCTAACTGTTTCCTCCATAGCCTTGAAAAAAGCGGTCAAAGGATCAGTTTGACCGACAAATTCATTGAAATTGTTCATTTTACTCTCGAAATTATCTTGTGGCGTTTGCGCTACCGAAGAACGATTGATATCTTTGTCGTTATCTTTTTCGTTCAAATTGCGGCCTGTTACCTTGGATAAGGATTTTCGTTTATTGAGATTTGTTTGTTGTTGGGATTGATCATTAGTTTGCTGTAGTCCCTGTGAGGCAATTTCCATTTCTTTTTTGATATCACTGACATTGATATCTGAGTCGTCTAACGAAACTGTCTGACTGACAGAGTCATTGCTCTCCTCAAAATTACGCGTTAAATTTGTAATCTGATTCCTTTCTCCAATATGCGGAATGATAAACGATATTATATTTTCATACTTCCAAGGCCGCTTTTGTTTAGCCGCCTCTCCGGACATATTCCTTCTTTTTTTGTATACCTTACGAAAACTGTCTCGAAGTGCAATCCATCTTTTTCTGCAAATTATGGCTGAAATAAAAATAAAAAAAAAAGAAATTAAAAATCCAAATACTAACATATCTAACATAAAGAAGCCACACGCAAACGTGCATGCACATACTCATCCACACATTAAAACATTGTTATAAATATAGAAATTGCATTTCTCTTTTTTTTTCTAAGAGTTATTTCTACAATGTACATGCCATTGCTTATTTACATCGAATAAGTAAAGTATTATGTCCATCTACTTGACTATTTTATTTTTATTTATTTATTATTATTTTTACATCTATATATATATATATATATATATATATATATATATATATGTTAACGTTTATTTATTATATATATATATACTTATTCTATCAGGTAGTCAGATATCTTTCATCAGATAAACTCACTTTCTACGCTGTCATTCTATTACCGTCGTGTTAATACGACCATTCGTACTACAATTTCAAACTATTAATCTGATTTGAAAAGTATCCGTCCCGAATTCCATTAAATAACACTGGAAAGAAATATAATGGGAATTTAAGGAAATATAAAACTTTCCGAACGATTTGTAACACTCTTGACGATGAACATGTAACGATCGTAAAGTTTCCCAATAATCACTTACTCTTTTATAATTAAAAACATCAAAATAGTATCGTTTCGTTGATGGAAATTAGTAGATTTAAATTACAAATTTATCATTATTCAATATGTAGGAGTATATGATAAGAACACTGATGGAATGTAAAGTGGGAAATTGATTGTCAAATAGGTTCACTATTGGGGAGAAAGTTTGAAGCAAATAAATTGTATCATCCTTCAAACAAGGCTCTGACAAAGACACGCAATAAAGAACTGTCGTATATCGTGTCATAGTTACGAATATAACTTTCTCTTTGAGAGACAGTCTAATAAGATCATATCTCAAAATTGATTTGAAAAACAACGAATCGAATAAACCGTAAGAATTACACATGGCTCGAAGAGTTATTTAAAACGCGTTTGGTCTGCAAGAAAAAAAAACGACTTTTTGAAGAACGATAAACCTTCATGGCAATCAAATGAATTAGAAGGAGAAGAAGATTTTTGTCTACTATTTGATGTTCCTCGTAACGGTGGTCGAATGTTTTTATTTAAGCTGAAAGATTTGAAGGATTAAGAATGTTTTCACTTAATACTCCGTGTCTACAAATGGAATGTTCATTTTACCAATAGGATCGTACATACGTACAATACGCCGGGAAAAAAGAATGAAGAAATAAAATGTATGTATTTTATAGATCTTAAGATAAGTTTTTTTCAAACCAACATTTATTGTACGACTTCCGCATGTTAAATTTTCAAAATAATATACTGTATACATTTTAACTGTTAACAATTTCAAAATTTGTAAGTAATCCACGAAGATATGTCCATAGGAATATATGATATGATTCAAATATAGTGAAATCAATACTCTTAGTAGATGTTATTATAATATACATATTTTTACCTGTCGAAGAATCAAATTTTTCTGAAATTTGTTGCCATGCGTTGTCCTTTTTCCTGTTATCATGGTACCCAGGATCTGAGACGTCGTAAAGGAACGGGTATTCTCGCACCGATTCTATAAGAAGTTCATCCGTGTTCATTGTGACAAAATGAAAACAAATAAATTATAGAAAAGATGTTCAACTCAATGTGGTCAAAGCCGTACTAGTCGTTCGAGGCGAACGGAAATAATGCCATACATTCTGACCGTTCCGTTTCTGTGCCGACCTGTGCCGCGCTGTGCCGTGCGTTCGTAGTCAGTTACGATCCATTTAAATCAATACAAAGCAAAGTGGCCGGTGCCGTGCTGTGCCGTGGGTACCATGTTGTCCGTTCATAATAGGTTTCCTGCTTTAATAATCCCAGTAGTTTCGGAGTCGTGCCGATCCTGTTCGCTTCATCAAAATAGACGAATAAAAACAACACACGGATACTCACAGGTTCTCATTCTCAGTTCGCATACACACACACACACACACACACCTGTACTCGCGACACGCACATCTATATTTATAATTTTAAGTATCTCTCATAATTGACAATCTCACAATTGAGGGGTTGTTTGGATAAGGGTTACTTCTACGGAAATGTCGTTTAATGATGTAAGTATTTAAAGTTTTCCCTCTCTGTTATTTTACTTTTCCTGATATAATGTATACTATAATTTTATTACTATTAGTAATTTAATTTTTAATAGATGAACACAGATGAACGCAACTCTTCAACGCTATTAGAGAAAAAAAAAAATATTATTTCTGATCGAAGTACTATTGCCATATTCCTATAAATCGAAAAATAAAGAAAATCACATTACAATCTTCATTTTTCATTATCAAGTACAAATAACTATTTAATATTTAGGTGTTAAAAGCTACGTTAAAAAAAAATGAAAAATTATAAAACTAAACAAAAATACTCAATATTCTAAATCACTGTCGCTATCTCTATCACTTTCTTCATTTTTCTTCTCAACTTGTTCAATGTTTCGATCATCTTCACTTCTGAATAAATCATTTCCGTAACACTTCAAGTCTTCATCTATCAAATATTTGATTACATTATTTTAACTTTTCTTATTTAATGTTACCTGAGTTTATTGAGACGGTCAAATATCGTACGTCACCGTGCGTCACTCGCCGCTCATCTGCATCGATCCATAAATGACGCACCGTCGTCGTTGCAGCAAGTGTACAGTGCCGACATGCGTTACCTTCACGTACCGTTTGTTTGTTTTTATTTATTTATTTTTTTTTTCATTCAGAGGAAATCGATTTTTTACCGATTGTTAACATCATCTAGAGAAATGAACATGAACCATCCAAGTATTTAGAGTTCCTTCGTTAAAAATTATTTGAAAATTATCGACAAATTGTCATTTATGGATCGGTCATAAAGTTCTACAGTGAAGCGTAGCACGTGTGCACTCTATGATTCATTTCTTTGTATTACCGCAACGATGCGGTCGCAGAAAAATTTCATGAGTTCCGGCACGGCAACGCAGGCAATTGCATAGAGCGTCGCACGCTCATGTGCATTGTTACATTTAAAATATATATAAGTACTTATGTCCGCCGTAGCGAAAGTTTGATAGACGGCAAAATATTGTGTGTCAAATGTAGGTCAACATGCGTGAACGTCCGTCAACATGCGTCATTTGTCGCTCGTTTGCACTGGGGCCATATACTCGGCAATTCTGGTCAATTAATTCTTCAAAGAACATTCCGAGAACGTTTTCAGAAAATATTCACTCTCACAATCTGACATATCGTTGTCTCTATTTATAAATGATTTCACGTATAAAATCGGCTACAATTGGCATTTTTAACGGACCCTCGTGCTCACCTAATTCTTTGTACCGTATAAAGATTATTACGCATTATTTTTGTTTCACTAAAAGATCAGAAATATTTATATCCTAACTTTAATTCTGATCTCTGTTGTTTATTAACCACGTATAGATTTATAATCGCTAACGAATCACCCGTACGATAAGTACATTAACCGATTGTCATTATATATTTTTCTCAGTAATATTATTCAGTTCTTTCAATTCGCTTCGGTCATTTTTAAAAGTCTCAAATCATTCCCTTTCCAACGTCGTTCATGTTTTCGTGCAAAAGCGATAGCGTGCTCTTGAATCCAATAATAGACGGCGACTGATTAACAATGCGCATAATAGACATAACAGGCACGAATATGAATATGAGAGATATTCATTCCATTCCTCCTAAAGGGAAACTATATCTTATTTTAAAATAAGTTATTTATTCAGGTACATTAAAATATATCATACAATAAGAAAATTTAAGGATATGAACTCGTGAAATAAAATTTGAGAAATAATTAATGTAATTCATTTAATACTCAGATTTTTCAGAGGACGATGTGGACGAAGAAAAGTGCTGGGATTGTTGTATATTTTCCAATGTTGTTGTATGCCGACCAGCGGAATGATGCGTCTGATAGTAATCACTTTGATTACAATCATGCATCTTGTAATTATTCAATTGAACATTCGTTTGTGGCCGTTTTAATTCCGGAAAATTATCCGTGAATTGTGCCGATTCGATTAATTGTATTATTTGTATTTTCGTTAAGGACTTTTTATGCTCGGGAATCTTTTTAAATGATGACAAAAGTGACAGTAGAAACATGCGGTCTTCATCTTCTTCCAAAGTTTCTCTCCATGGTCGGGCGCCCATAGATGTTTGTAAGAAATTTATTAATTCCTCGTTAGTATTGTCTGTAGACTTTTTTCTAAGCTTCGTAGTCTGTCTCGAATAAGGCCCTAATGTACCATCTTCGATTTGGTCATTCTCCTCATAGGCGTTCTCTGTATTTGTGTCTACATTTATATTTTTTAGAAATTGAAGCTGATTATAAAAGATGTAAGGACTTTTACGTGAGGCAGGAGACAGACTGTTGGCATTCTTCATTCTTCTTACTTCTCTGGAGAAGCAACTTCTTAAATTTTTCCATCTTTTTTGAAGATTAAGACCTGTCACGTAAAATGTTATATATTAAAAAAAAAAAAAAAAAATTTTATTTACGGTTTAAAATATTTAACGTGTTGTAGGAAAATTAATATAGTTTTTAATTAAGTTATAGATAGTATTTAATTAAGTCGTAGAAAAATTAAGATCGTAAATAATTAAGAAAGTTTGCTATTCCATACGGAAGAACTGGACAACCATATAGAGCTATATGTGGCTCCTTCTATTTATCTGTTTCGGTAAGGTGAGAGAAAACGACCGTCACTATTTGACATCGCCAAGTCTAATGACTTACTCGGTTTTTGTTTATATTTTGAATGGTGACTAATGTACTTTTTAAAGGGTACCGGTAGACGGTCCAAAAAAGAGCAATTTTTATAATTTCTTTCACATGTAATTTATTTTATTAATAAAAAAAAATTTATTAAATATATGTAATAAGGTGTAACTTCGAGGAATCGCCCCCCCCCCCTCCCAAAAAAACAATCCGTTATCGTCTTGTTATCGATGTGGAACTAAGCAGAATCGTTTCGTACGGCGTTTACGGTGTCAATATCTTCTCAAGGTATTATCGAAAATGAAAAAAAAATTCAAGAAGCTCTTTGAGTACATTACAAAAAACTAGTCGTTCAAGAAGCCGATTTTGTATATTTTCATTAAATAAAAAAAAAAAAAAGAATGAAAATATGAGCGATTGTTGAATTTACCGTACAATTTCGGATATAAAAATTTCACTAATTTTTTAATAATATAAAATAATTTTTAATGTTAAAAAAAAAAAAAAACTATGACTCTTAAAAATATTTCCGCATGAGAAAGATTAGGCAATGATATAAGAAATAATCGTATCAAATTGTACACTAAGATATATATCCTATCTATGCGTGAAATGCTGAATTCGCCGAAAAGGTCGACTTAGAATGACTGTAACTTTGTCAACTTTTGGAATTTTTTGGATGAAATTTTCAAAGAATATTCTTAAAGAATAATATTATAATCATAAAAAAAAAATATATATATATACATATATTCAGAGAATATTATTAAAGGATAATATTACTATCGAATAAAAATATCCATGAAAAATCGATTTTTTTTTTTTACATTCTAAGTGTATGTGACCGTCCACTTTAAGTTGAGGAGTAACAGATTGATTCATAGCGTGGACCTTATGGCTCGCAAAGGAGAATAAATTGTCCACCCCTGCCTTATGTTATCGTTGATGACAAAGCCATTTGAACGAAACTGAGAAAGTAATGCTTCCATATGTCGGTTAAAAATTAACCTTCTAGCGCCATATAACTTTAAAGTCATATATCTAAGTATGTACATACATGAAAACATATACATATATGTATGGATATATATATATATATACATATGCATGCATGCATATATATATATATATATATATCGGGGATATTCAGAATACAGCGTCACCAATTTTTTTCTTTAAGAAATAGTATTTTCAGAGAAGAAAAAAAATATTTCAAACAAGTTATTCGATTTGAAGGGAAATATATTGTGGCATTTACCGTTTTTTTTTTTTTTTTTTTTTTTTTATTTATTTAATAGAAGGTTTCAGGTCATTTTATGATCAGCTTAGGTTTTCTTTCTTTTTTTTTTTTTTTTGAAAAACGGAAATCTATCTTTTTTGATAATGGCAGTTATTGTCTGAAATATTTCCGACAAAAAAAAAAAGAATAAAACAATCCGTTATCTTAGGGTATTTAAAAAGGTCGAATTACAATGTTAACTTTATTATTTAAAGGAAAAGAATTATCAATGATAGATACTGTCGTACTCGCTCTCGACATATACAGTGCACAATTGGTTTTATTAACTTTTTCGTGAATTTTTAAACGTTAACAATGACCTTGTTATTAATGTTACAAAAATCTGTGGATATTCTTTAGAATTATATCCGAGAAAAGAAAACACGGATGTAGATTTGACGTAACTCTATTAATTAATCGTATTGAAAACTGCAATATCATCGTTCTAGAGAGATATTTATGTTTGCAAATTACTTTATAAATAAAGCTCAATTGAATTGACAAGAGTACAAAAATGTAATAATTTCACTATATTAATAAGTACACTTAAAGTATACTAAATACATACATACATATATTACACACGCACGCGCGCGCGCACGCACGCACACACACACAATTTATTTTATTTACTTACCAAATTCCTTTTTCTCCTTTTCAGTAAAATCTTCGCTTGCAAATAAATTAATTATCTCCTCCCATTGGGCTTTTTTAATTTCTCGATTGGTATAGTCATTGCAAGATGAATCCCAAATTGCCTTGTGCGCTTCAATTTCTAAAATAAATTTTTCCGTATCGAAGTTCATTACAAGGGTTGTTATGTACTCTGTCGAACGGTCGCCGGCGACCAAAGGTCGTCGGCAACCAAAGATTTCGCAAGAAAATGTTATGAGAACTCCTTAATAAAGTTGGTCGCAGCGACCATGAAAAATACTAACAACGATGGTGCATGATGGTGCACGAGCAGCTAACACGGCAAATGAAGTTCGTGGAATCGAATACACGAATGGTTCACACGACAGGAAACTTTCTTGCAGACCAAACGTAAGGCCCGTTACGCATTGTTGACCAGTCGTCAGCGACCAGAACGTCGACCAACCATTCGGGTTTGAGGGAATACGAACCGTCGTTGCGCAGTGCCGACCAGTCGCCAGCGACCAAAGATTCTATTCATGAAATGGTTTCGTATACGTAAATGGTAAGTGGTAAGTTTCGAATGAACGCCATGGAAAATCCCTAGAACAATGTACTTAACCATCGTCCCAAGTCTAACGTATAAGTTACATACACATATATTATATTTCGTCTACGATGCAACAAACTTCTTTATATCGTACGTTTCAATGATATAAACAAGAAAAAAATTGTAGAGAAACAAAACCAAAAAGAGAAAATGAAAAAAAATATAATTAACAAAGAGCAAAAATAAACGTACAGATATGCAATTATCGAAACACTTAGCCGATCGTAGAAAAGTATACGATTTTTTCTTTTTTATTTATTTATTTATTGATTGATTTTTTTTCAAAAATTGTATTTAATAAATATTACTTATGATAAACGCAGCAATTATTTTTTTTCCCCATACAACGTTCGTATATTCTGACGGTATGTATTAATTTTTAAAATGTATATATTGTGTCGAACTCGTATAAACTCACGGTTCCGGGAACCACGAGAATACGAACGACTCATGGCCGACTCTTTGGTCGCTGGTGCAACCAATCAAATGCATTGAATCAAAATACAATGTGTTCCCACGACAGGCAATTTTCTTGCAGACCAGGAGTTCCATTCTGTAAATTGTTAGCAAAGTTACGTATACGTACGCATTCGAATGATAAAAATACGCTTACGTTTTTGACACGTTAAAAGAAAAGAAAAGAAAAGAATAAATAAATAAATAAATATTATATGACATACATCGATCGGAAAAGAAATACTCTATCATATCTAATAACAATTTTATATTAATCGATAATGTATATTGATCTTTTATTTATTTTTTTTTTTTTTTTTATACAAATATTGTTCCATATTTGGTAGATGGATATGTAGATATATTCTTTAAAAAAAAGAAAAGATAAGCAAAGAACGTTGTTAATAGAATTTACGAATAAGCAACGTTCGAAATTTTTTATTAAAAAAAAAGTTAACGCTTTCGTTTGTCTTAAAAGATTCTGTATATTTGCGGAATGAAAACAATTGAACTTTTAAGTACAATAAATGGCGCAAAATAAGATTGAAATTGGTTTATTATTAAATTAAATTATATAACTACTTTAATAAATACCGACGTAGTTCGTATGTTTGTTAATTAATTAATATATATATAGTTTTAAATAAACATATATGCGAGTATACAAACATTGAAAAGAAAAAAATAATCGGTGCGTTCGTCATAATAAATTTGAGAAACATATTTAGAAAAAATTGAATGTTCTTTTATAATGACGTTCCAACATTGTATACATATACAAATCTACGTTTATTTTTACTCTTCGTTATCTTTTTTCGACTGTTATCACTGAATCGTATGATCTATTCGTTGCTTTCGTATTTACGAATGTCAAAAATATTCTTGCAAATGTCAAAAATATTCTTTTAAGGATTTTCCATAGCGATCGTTCAGACAATTTCCCATTTTCTTATATGCAAAGAATTTCATAAATATAGGCCTCGGCAATTACAATGATGAACTTCGATAAATTCGAAGTTTGATAGTTCGATAATTTTTAAACTTTCGAATCGGCAAATTTGGTCAGCTGATTTTTGATCTTTCATCGACCTGGTATGACCTATCGATAATGCGTAACGTGTCTTACGATTAATGACAAAGTCGTAAGATTTCTGAATATTATGGGTATCTAGTATTACGGTTAATATATTAAACTTAATGTTTACGCTAATGCTTTATCGCTCGCTTTATCTCACATCAGTTTTGATGCGTCCCGTTTTCCCTCTCTCTCTCTCTCTCTCTCTCTCTCTCTCTCTCTCTCTCTCTCTCTCTCTCTCTCTCTCTCTCTGTCTCTCCTTGTTAACCATCGAATTATTAAATATGATCTTTTTTTCCAATGAAGAAAATACATACGACATAAAGTCACTTCACGAACATAAGTGAAACAGCGATCGATTCGTTTCAGCCAATTAAACCAACATTCCTCTCAAAGAGACACATTCCTAAAACTCTAAACATATTTGATCCTAATCTTTAAATCACTTGTAACAAGCCCGACTTAAACCTTGATCTTCTAGAAATAAAAAACATTACATTTTTCATAGCATTCCAAGATGAATTTTATTTTGTTCAGGTTTACATTTTAATTTCATATTGCAAAATATTTAACATGTATAGGCAGTAACATTGTAATTACTTTCATTTATGTAAAATAGATTTTGATCTATGATACGTTTTATCTATAGTCTTTTGTAAAGTTATGCGTTTAGTATGTAGGCATATCCTCGCCCTCCTACGCCCCCTCCCATTCATCCCGATGTGTGCACTCTTAATTTATTTGCCTAATTAATATAATTAATTTTAAATCAGATGATACACTTTTGTATAAAGAAAATGCCAACAAAAGATATCATTAATATAAACGTGATCACATATAGAAGTTACCAAATGTGCGTACATAAAGCGATCCTGATTAAAGAGATAGCATTATGTCTTTTGTTGATATTACATTTTCATTTATAGATAAAATCTAATCAATAAATTCTATTCTATTATTTCCATTAAAATATATATATGCTGCAGATCTACAATGATAATGCGAGATATGCAAAGGACTATTACACTTAACAATATATCTATACTTGTGTGAAAAGTAATAAGTGAAAAATTCATTAACTACAAATATTATGTTAATAAAAATAAAATTATAAATATTATAAGACGTATATATACTACTGATATTTCTTCTCTTAAAATATATAGATATATTCTACTATTCATTTTACTACATACTACATTTTTAGTAACCTTCATGTATTCTTAACTATATTTACTGATAAAAACATATGTGTGCTTGTGACTTCCAAATCATAAATCTTATTTGTAACAACTTATAGTGCCTTATATATCATCTACTTCATTTATCTATAATATATTATTCTTACATTTCTCTTTACATATTGCTATCAGGATTATTTAGTGATATTATTTAATTAATACGTTACACATATAATATTTAAGACATCACTATTACTGAAACTATTCATGAATTAAGTAAATAAATATTTTTATAAGACCCACTTATTCCAAAATGAAATATATATCATGATAATTGCAAGTATATTATTTACTTGAAAGAAAATAATATTAACTGGAATATTATTTGTTCCCAAGTGATAATAAAATAAGATATCTATGAAAAAAATCTACTGAAAAATCCTTTTTTCTGATCTTGATTAATAGATCTCAAAAATATACGATCAATATCTTCAAAAACTTTCGCGCTTGATTGTGCTGCATTGATATAATAATGAATACCTTGTAAAGCATAATAATCGACCAGAGGTTGCGTTTGAGTGTGATAAACACCCAATCGTTTCTTTAAAGCATCTGCATTATCGTCAGATCTCTTGACTAAAGGTTCACCAGTTTCCTGTTAACATATAATTATTGTTTTATGCATGGACTCGTTAAATTATATTTAAATATATGTATATATATATATGTATATATATAAAATAAATAATATTACTTACATCATCTGTCATTGGCTTTTTTGGTGGTGCAAATTCTTCATGATACGATCTACCGCTTGCAGGATGTATTAAACGACCCGTAATTCTTTTTATCAATAAACTATCATCAATTCCAAATTCAACTACAGCATCAAGTTTGGTTTTTCTCTTCTTTAACATCATATCTAACTACATAAATCCAATAATTATTACATATATATATAAATTTTTTTTTCTATATCTTTTTTAAATACAAATTAATAATAGCTCTTAGATAAATTTACCTTCTCAGCTTGCGGAACGCTCCTTGGAAAGCCATCCAAAAGAAAACCACGTTTACATTCTGGTTTATCCAAGTTAGAATCAATCATACTAACTACAAGATCATCGCTAACTAATTTCCCTTCGTCCATAATCTTTTTCACTTTCGTACCAAGAGAAGAGCCAGAATTTATCTCTGCTCTCAACATATCTCCTGTAGAAAGATGGCAAACACAATATCTCTCTTTAAATAACGGAGCCTGTAACATAAAATGTTATTTAAATTTAGCTGATAGTACAGTTATTTGTATCCGTCGTTATCTCATACAAAATCGTAAATGAAAAAAAAAAAAGAAAGAAAACGATAAATGCTGTAAAAAATTATTTCACCTGTGTCCCTTTGCCACTACCAGGTGGTCCTAATAAAATAGCATTAATACCTCTTGATGGTATTTGAAAATTTTCTTTTGGTACTGCTTCTGCTTTAGGCGCCATTTTTATATTCTACGATTAAACTTCGAATAGACTATTAATTATAAAAATAATATATTATTCAAAAATGTTTCTTAAACCAGATGTTAACGGTCCGTACTCAACGGTCACAGTACGTAACAATGTATGAAAGAACAATCAAAGACGAACTTGCCACAAGGTCTCCCTCTTTAATTTGCTATATCGCAAGTAAAGTGATTTGATCTTCGACCTATCAGCTTTAACTTTGGCAGTTGCCGCCAATTTTAGAAATTAAAACAAGTGAGATACTCGATCGTATTTTAAATTTAAAAATAAAATCGAATAAGATTGATTTCAATCGTTTAAAGATGATACCAACAAATATCGTGTTAGAATAAACGATTTTGTATTTTTTTAAATTAATTTTCAACCGAATTAAAAATATAACCTACATAAATTCGTTTGACTCGTTTCGCATGCTATTTTCATTATATAATATGGATCGTAAATTTATACAAACCTATCTATGTTTCCATGACCTTTTGTTACGTCTAAGAACATGATCAAAATATAGATTCTGAAAAAAAATATTTATTCATTACGTATCCGTTTAAAGATGATTTTAAAGTCAATTAGATTTCGAAGTATACATACATCTTACACAATAATATTATTTATTACTTTTAATAACGTGATCCCACATAAAAACAAACAATTACTAAGAAAAATAAAATAATAAAAAATAAACACACTTAACGCAACAAATGACTAAGATATATTATACCTGATCTCACTTATATTTGTTTAAAAATATACATAGGAAGTATGAAAATAAATGCAATATAATTTGCATTTTATATTAAATTCTGTAATATGTTTTTATCTTTGAATGAACATTTTCGTGAAGCAACATACAATTCATATTGAACGTATAGCTAAAATTAATTATTATAAAAATATTGATCTAAAATAAAATAATAAATTTTGTTAGCGTCGTTATAAATTTGATTTTGTTTATGTCTTTGAGAACCAAAATTCTATTGCTTCAAAAAGAAAATTAATTTTAAATGTAACCATGACATAAATAATATACCATAATACTCCAGAAAAATATATGGCCGTTTATTACCATACTATAGGATAAATCCAGAATTTTGTTCCCCAAAGTAAGATCCCATATAATTAGTTTTCTTATAACTGTTCTTAAGTATATGAATTGAGAAATCTGTATATGTCAATATATAATAGCATTTACAGCAAATAGAAGCAATTTCAGCATCCAAATTATGTGTAAAAATATAATTTATTCCTCTTTTTCTCAAAGGAACAACAAAAGGAACCCTTTAGTAAAAAGCAGTTGATCTCACTATAGCAACAAGAGCTCATTGATCTGCAAACATCCATAATGTTTCAGATCTTAACTCTTATTATAGTTTCAAGATTACCTACAGCAAGAATTTGTATGCAAGAATCTGCTTATATTTGCCAGTGTATTTAGGGAAGTATGGCGATATTGTTATATTATTATTGTGAATTGTTATCATGTTCACAAAATGTTTAAAAGTTGAATAATATCATTTAACAATGGACAAGATTATTGTCTATATATGTATAGTTGCTACAAAATCTTTTTTAATGATTAAATCACTTTTTCTACTTATGGGTAGTTCAGCTTGTTTTCTAACTAAAGTATAAATAAAAGATCATATTTTGCAAAGATTATATGAACATACTTAGGTTCTAGAATTAAAATTATTTTTTTAACAGCACAAACATATAAAACCTCTTTTCACGTAAAGCTGTATTATGCAGGTAAACTTATTGTTACCTATTATAAATAAAATCTGCTAAATCGTCGAGCTTACATTACTCAGTATTTAAAATTTTTCTCGTATGTAAACATGGATAATATCATGTTTTATTCAAATATAATTACTTATTTTAATACTTTTAAAGAAAATCTAATAAAAACATGAATAAAATATATAATTAAATAGATTTAGTTTATCTGACCAAAATTTTAGAATTATTATGAGGACGGCGTGAAAATGGATAAAAATATATAAACTACAAATTTCTATTGCATTTGAACTCTTTGACATAGTAAATAACAAATATAATAGATAATCGTAAAACTATATAAATTACATAAATTTTATATTTTCTATATTTTGCTTTTCTACTTGTCGTAGATTGCAAAAATAAATAATTCATATTTAATAAATATATGTGTCTAATAATTACATTGGAACCCTGTATTTAGTGTGAAAAATGTAATTTAAATAAAACTTATCAAGTAATAATTTTTTTTATAGATAATACCGTTGATTTAATGCACATAGTTCCTGCATAGTACTTAGTGAAAGAAAGCAGATAGACGCTTTTTAAGTTAAATTGTGTTATCTATGTCCATACAAACTCCGAGTACAAATTATATGTACACATGTTATTATTATGAATTTGTTTGTGGATTACGCATTTTGCTAAAACTGAGACTGTCTGTTTGATTCCTAAAATATTATGTATTTTTAAGATTAGAGATATTATCGTAGTCAATTTATTTTTTATTTTACTTTTTTTTTTTTTTTAATATTGCATGATACTTGGTGTTAACATGTTATCATCTAGAAGAATTGTGTACATCTCACAATCATTTCACTTTGCGTATTAATTTAACATTTTTATCAGCCAAATTTTATTCATGATTGTTGAAAATGTTCAGTTATTTGGTCGCAATGACTCATTAACAATATTATGTAATATCCTAAAAATGGCAATATATTATAACTAAATACTTCTGCATGTGTGTAAAATAATTAATCACAGAAGCATGAAAACTAACATTGTATGTATCACACATTTCACCTCTCAAGGCAAAGTGACCATTTTCCGATATTATGCAAATATTCTATCATATATATATATATATATATATATATATATATATATATATATATATATATATATATCACGTAATAATACTTAAAAAATATCTAATCTAAATTGTACTATATTGCTTATATGGAAAGAAACTAGATAATAATTCTATTCTAAAGGTACAAATTCATAATCTTGACGAATATCGTGAAAAAGCGTACAAGGAAAATATATTGCATTTATCCAGTTACATGCACTTCTGTTTTTTTAATATCAAAGAAAATGACAATCACACATTCATATGAATGGTATATTAAACAATAATACTCTATATAATGGTAGTAACTTTGGAATATTTGCATATAACCGATATAACTAATTGTACAGGTCACATGTTAAGACTACTATTTGCAAACTTTACCTTTAGTTTGCATTTGTTAAAATATTATTGAATAACACTGCAAGGATGATATTCATATAAATCAGCAGCTTTACCTCCTCATTCCATTGCTTTAATGTGTAATACAGACTTAAAATCTGCATATTCCTTATTATACAAACGCGATTGTTTAATTCTAAATATACATATGTGCGTGCACATATTTTTGGGAATTCATCACCGAGAAATTTTTTGTACAATACAATATCTTTCTCTAACTTCACATAGATATATCCAATAGTAGGTACATTTTTGTATTAATATAAGCGCTATTTATTCAAGAAACATTGCAAACGGTTTAATGCAATGCAATTATCAAATTCATTTCTCTCATACATTCTTACATTATCAAGTATAATAAATTATCTCCTTCTCTCTCAATAATTAAAATCCAACAAATCTTCCTCGTCTCAATATATATCATTCCATGTCGGATATTGGACATGTTTAAAAAATGAAGTAAAGGTTATCCAAATGCATGTCACAATACCTTACCAGAAAAGTGTAAGTCCATATACAAACCATTAGCTGAAATCTATATAGAAGAGAATATCATTGCGTCTTCTTTGTATATTCCTCTTGAAAAAAGTTTCAAAATACCGTTTTTAACAGTAAATATCAACAATTGATATTCCTCAACAGTGTAATGGATTAACGGTAACACATTAGTCAACCTAATGTGTTAATCGCCTATTTCATATAGTCTCTTGACTATTCACTGACTGAGAACTGCGTGATGTTTTCCGATTCATTGGTTCCAAATAAGCGGCGGGTGCCCATCCTTCAACACCTGTCCCTATGAGTTTAACAAACCACCAACCTGCGCAACCAACTTTCAGAAGTTCTAAATTGTCACCTTCATGCATAGTGACTTCAGATTGCCCAACAGCGCAATAATCTGCTAATGCTACGTATCTTCCACCCTAATGGCAAAGAAATAGTTTCTATCATATATACCGTGTATCTTTATTTTAGAGCTAACTTTATATTTTATTAAATTTAACCTTATATGTTATTAAAGTTTATTATTAACTTACAGGTGCTGGACCAGGACTGTCACCAAAGGCATCTTCATCGTCGGTATTACTATTTTCTGAACTCCAAGCGACATCATCTTCCGTTGACTGAGACACATCTGTTATATGGGATATAACGCTATTACCATCCACTGAAAGTGTGCGTAAAGATCCAGAAACACTATTTTGAGCTTCCCAGGAGATTGTTTGGCGTAAAGGTCTAAAAATAACAAGAAAATAAAGAATGAAATGAACTCGGTAAGAATTTAAACAATTTTATATGATTAATACTTGTGATTAGATTTTCCAAGCGCCGAGTTTTGTTTCCCTTTAAGTTCAGCTAATTGAGACATCAAAACACCTTTGATTTGTTTTACCCAAGATTGTTTGACGTCTATACTAGGTGCTTGTATTGTATGAACCTCAGCTCTACCTTGGAGCCAAATTTCAAATCGTCTTGCATCACCTTTTACTGACTCTGTCAAACCAATCTGAGACATCTATATCAAAACTTTTTATGATTACATCCATTTCAAAATTAAAAAAAGAAAAAAAAAATTAAAATTATATCGTCATACCTTCAAGTATCGTTTGAAATGATACGTAGCTTTATTGTGTGCTTGAGGCTTGCTATGCTTACAGAATATAAGCGCTTTTTCATATAAGAAAATATGTCGTTGTGATGGTTTTAATCTTAAAAGATTAAGTTCACGTTTACTGCTGCTCCAAACACTAAATGAACCTTGCAATAAAAGTTCACCCTGGGCACTTAAATCGCCCTGAAGATAAAAATAAAATGAAAAGTAAATAAATAGGAAGTAAAAATCAAATGAAAATAATTCAACGATTAATATTTAATATATACTTACACCAAAGCCAGTGATAGCGGTTTGATGCATGCTATCATTAACACATTTTAATACAACCAGCATACAATCTATAGCTTCCTGCAATTCTGTGCAACATGATGGTTCATCGCTATACTTTAACAAATCTTTCAATAACAGTTGATACTTTGTAATTCTTTGAACAGGCTTTAGAAGATAAGCCGCAAGTGGAAGTTTATGACCAAGTCTTTGCTGACACGCTGTTAAAAATTGCGGTTCATTCTGTATCTGTTCGCGTAATCTTTCTGATCTTGGAATATTTTGACAGTAATAACTATACAGCCTGAAGAATATCTCCCTCTAAAAAATGATTTATACATTCTTATAACCTAATTTAACATTTGTCTATTCTTTATCAATTTTTACAGTAATGATTATTATCATCAATCATCGATTCATACCCTTTGAACAAAACAAAGAGCAACGAGCTCAGTATTTGAAATACAGTTTTCCAAATCCCTTAAAAACGTCTCTCCATGAAAAATGCAAATTTCCTCTAAGTTTCCAAATAGTACATCGGCTTTGCCAACTAGTGCGGCTGGTATTAAATGAGCCATTGCTTCATTCGTTAATTCTATTTTGTAACCTTTAATAATCGAACCTAATTCAGCAACATAAATCCGCTCAGTATCAACAAGTTCTGCTAAAACATGACCCCGTTTTAAACGCAAAGCTTCTATATCCCGTGGTTCACTTTCTGGGGATGAAGATTCTCCTTCTATAGGGCTCATTTCCATCTTAAAAATTGATTGTTGTATTAAATGCCAAGATATTTATTAATCTAGATGCTTAGAAATCTTAAAAAATTGTATTTACTTTTGGCATTGTATTGGCTTTCTTCAAGATTCTACCAGGTTTGACTATTTGAGGCAGTGGTTGTAATGGCTTTACTGGTTCTGGTGTTACGGTTTGAACTGGTCTTGTTGGTTTAATTAATTGTTGCTTAAGTGCCATAATTCTTTTATCGCACATCAAAGATACATCTTCTATTCTTTGTAAAACCTTACACAATGAATATTTACTTGAATAAAAATATTTCGTTTTGCCTAGACGTAGATAAAATGAATCGCGATAAAAAAAAAAAAAAAAAAAAAAAAAAGAAGGAAAAGGAAGAAAACACAAGAAACAAATTCAAACCTGAGTAATAAGTGCTTTAGTTTCTGGCATGACAGAATCTTGGAAAATACATCTAGGATGATGAAATTCTTCTGCAGCTTCTATCAATTGTTGCAATTCTTGAAGAGCTTGGTCTGGAGGTGTTGTGCTGTTTTGTGATGCAAGCAATTCTATACCACGTGTACACCAAGTATTAGCCTAAATAAAAATAAAATGCATAAGTAAAAATATATTTATATAAATAAAATACAAAATATGATCAATATCTGAAATAATTCAAAATTTTAAATAAATGATATAAGTGGGGATATTACCTTATCTATACGTTCCATGAGTTCTCTGCATTTTGTTAACATATGCAATCGCCTTTCTAATCGTTGACTAAGAATAGTACAAATCCTCTGGAGCTCCACACATTTGGGTTCTACAACATCTGCAGGACACTGATGTCTTCCAGATAACAGCTGTTGACCTGCAGATATCACTTCCTCAGCACGATCTATGTCTCCCTATAAGTATATATAATTATACTTATATGCAACTTAGATTATTAAGACAATAGAACTACAAGCAATCATATTTTTGAAAAATTTTCTTTTAAAAATCTAATAAAATTTTTATAAAGAAATAGACTATTATATGCGTGCAGTGCAAAATGAAAAATAATAATTATCATTCTCAAAAAATATCATGCCAATATACGGCATGAATCAAATCCCTATTTTTTGTTTGTTTCTTTTTCTTAACAACATAAGAACATAAATATACTATATGACGATATATGTATATTAAAAGATAGAGATTTAATTCATTAAAGCCAGTAAATAAATGCTAAAATAAAAAAGATCTGATTTAGATTTAAATATATATATATATCAATAGACATAAAATTTAGAAATGTAGATACTAAATTACAGATAGGAATATTTTAAAATGTAAATTCTATCACAGAATACATGTATTTTGTTAAGTGGATTGCTTACCAAGACCCAAATCCACATGGTATGCAACAAATAGGACTATCGACAAAATGAGGAAAGCGGTGCAGAGTAACATTTTGTGCATGATGTGCATTATATATGTTACTGCTTGTGAAAATATCCAAACCAGAATACATTATATTTCTACATTAAAAAAAAATTAAATATTTATTATACGAACTCCATTTTAATGGAGTAAAAGATATTATACTGGTTTGGATCGCTCAATGCTTTATGTGCAACATATATGATTTTAAATACAACTATTAACACAATATGATTGTTTTCTTTTTTTGTTTTTCCTCTTTTAATTTAATGTTATATGAATCTATATTCAACTTTTCTGTGTTTCAATTTTGAAATATCTCTTCCATACATATGTACATATATGTATATATGTATATAATATATACACGAAGAAACATAAAAGTGACAAATTTTCAAATGGTATGTTTACCATAAATCTTATTCAAGTTGAAAGCCTCCTCAGTGTAGCTGTTTTATTCAATATTTGACTTATATATTTTTCCAATAAAGCAGTTAATAACGCACAACAAACTATAATTAACATACTCACCCTGCATATTCTTTGAAATGCTGATGTATCACAGAGCAATTGTTCAACTCTTGCTTGAGTCTCTCCAACTTCTGTCATTTCTTCGACAGTTTTTAAATGTTGATCTAATGTGGTTTGCAGCTCTCTGAAGTCTTGCTCGAACTGTCTCAAGGCTAGACAGTGTCTCAAACGTGAACTGTGATGTGACCAAAATAGGTCAAATGTACGTTCGGTTTCTTCCAGTTGCACAAGTAATCTATATAGAAAGCGAAAAAGGAAGCGCTTGTGTAAATATATATTTCACATTCACATAACAAAAATTGGATTGTTGGATTTATTATTTTTACCTTTCTACTGCTGCAACATTTCCTAATCTATCTGGTGTACCTTTGCCAGTTAATTGTCGTACACTATCTAAAAGAGCCTCCCCATGTCTAGCGGCACTAAGAATTTCTTCTTTTAATTCATTATATTCGGCTTGCTGTTGAGATAATAAAGTTGTCGTAGCAATTGTATTATTGGGAAATTCTATTTCAGCTAAACGCCGAGTGAAAGAATCCAATGCAAGTGATACATCTTGTGTCATCGATGAGAATTTTTCTAAACTCTATAAATTAAAAATAGAAAAAAATTATTAAGAACATATTATAATCGTAATTATTTACAAACAACTAAAAATGCAAAAAGTATTCTGGAATATATATTTACAATTCTATTTTGTATCCAAGTATGATGACAGTATGATAAATTCCCACCTAGTTGTTCAGTAAGTTGATCTTTGTCTACAAACTCATAGAGCTCGGCAACATTTGCTAAAAATATAACTCGAAATTTAAAGTCTTCTCTGAACAATTTATTTGACACTTCTGATATAGCTTTTTGTAAAAAACCAGCTGGTCGCAAAACATACGCTACATGTACCAATCCAGGAAAAAATCCCTAATATACAAACAAAAGAAAACAATTAAATGTTTTATTTTAACAAAAATACCAAATATAACAATATTAACAAATTAATACCTACAGAAATTTTCAACAGGACTGTTTTGACTGAATTCCATTTATCATTTCTTCTATCGATAATTAAATGGAATCCAAGATCAGCTTCTTGTAAACTGGAATATTAATTTCATTATATACTCAAAAATAATGATCTCCCTCTCTGTCTTTCTCTTTATTGTTTGTTATATATTTTCAATAATTGTAAAAAATTTGATTCTTACGTTGGCACTGAAGTGAGATATAGCATAAGACGCTGATAATCCAAATCAGTCAAATTATGGAAGCTACCATTATCAGGAAAGGTAATTATTGGACATCCTTCTCTTGTCTTTCCGCCTATGCATGCACAGAAGGAAATGAATAATTTAATAAGATACAGAAAATAAATAAATTAACTATTATATTTAATTATTGATCAATTATTTATGTTAAATAAAAAGTTGATCTTTATTTACCAGCAATTATAGCATATTGTGGTTGAAGAAGGTCTGCAACATCTCGAACTGCAAGATCCCCATTCTCTATTTCGCCAGTCATACTCTCAACATCTTCTACAAAAATAATAAAGTAATTATATATAATATATATATAATATATATAATATATAATATAAATATATATATATATATATATATATATATATATATATATATATATATATATATATATATATAGTAATTTCTAATGATATCATTTTTATATATTACATATAGATATTTTATTTAAAATTCTATTTAATTTTGGCATTGTACACATTTCATATTAACTATTAGAAAAGTCAATTTAATTATTTAATGTTTTATCCTTCAAAAAGGCTTATAATAATCATTGTAACATAAAAATAGTATAAACTTAATTGTAAATGTAAATACATGTGTATATAATTTCATAGCACTAATATTTTTTTATAATTTTTACTGACAATAGTACAGTTTGCACTTCACTATAAATCTGTACATCAGAACTGTGAGAGTAGTGTCTGATCCTAGATTGCACTCATATGACCTTGCAGAACCCAACCAGTTGAAACAGTTCCCTGCTGTACCCACAATATTGCTAATATAACTGTATATTAAGAGGCTCTCAAACATGATGAATTTTAGAAATTTAATGTCTGTTAATATTTAAAACATATTTCGCGAATAATTATTATAGTATAATGTTTAACAATCTGTTCTTCATTGTAATTTATATCATAAACAATATATATCATTAAGATAAACTTTAATAGTAATCAAGATATGTTCAAATATTATTAATTATAAAATGCTCTTTTTTTTCTAAATTGTATCTTTTCCATTAAGTAAATTATTAATAAAATTTAATAAGAAAAAAATTATATTTTCAGTTGTTTTAATATTCTTAAAATTCTAGATTTTTCATTGAGAAACACTGAGTATCTGTATGGTAATTTATTTCTGGAATCTGAAATATGAGAAATATTAAAAATTTCTTTATTTCTCATCATATATAAATTATGTAGGAAGAAATCCTCTAATGTATTAAAAATATTTGCCATAATTTCACTTTAATGTAATTTCTCCTTTCTTAAATAATATATTTCAAAATAAAAAAAGAAAAAACATTCTTAGATTATCTATTAAACATTTATTATTAAACATGATATATATGAAATTTTCATTTATTAAGTATACTATTAAATAATATTTGGATAATATTTGTTTCTTATAAATATAAAAATGATTAAATATATATATTTCTTTTACGTTCTTTTTTTTTTTTATATACATCAATATATCTAGTAACTATACAAAACTTTACATTTTTCACAAAAAATCACTCCTAATTATTAATAATCAAAAACAAAATAGTCTAATCATGTAATTTTATATTATACTTAATTATAATTTATAAAAGGAAAACTCACCGTTTTACATAATTGTTATTCAATGATTCCCATTACTTTCATGCATACTTCTTTTTTACAAATTAAAAATATTTTACATGCAGTAGATTTATCATTGTATTTACATATTCTAATATGTTAGGATAAAATTATTTTTTGTACAGGTATATTTTTCTTATATGTATCTTTCAAACAAAAAGAATTAAATTTGCAATAATCTCAATACTTTTAAACAGCATTCACTTTAGTTACAGCTATAGGTAATGTTGTCCTGTCTACTAATAAACCATCAGTAGTTATTTGATAACTAATATCATCTTATGATTTATTAACAGATGTTAAAAAGTAAGTGCCATTTTCTCCTACTGCTTCACTTGCAATTACTACAGGTAATATCGTACCATCCTCCGTCACTATTTCTGCTGACTCAGAATGTTTCTCAGGTACATCTTTTTTCTCCGTTTCAACTTTAATACTACTATGAGTCTGTGTAGGTTGTGATCTAACTAAAAATTCTAATTTTGCAAATTTAACTTGTGGAAATTGAACTTTCATGAATCTTCTAAATGTAGAATATCCCATAATTTTAATATCAGGTGAAACTTGTGTACAATATTGTGTATATAAATCGTGAACAGTTTTACGAGTAATATCTGGCGGAAGATGTAATGGAGCGTTCTTAATAAGTTTAGTCTTTTGTTTTGCTTCCTGACATTCTATAAAATTTTTTAAGAATTCTGTAGCTATCTTATAAATATCCAGAGAAAATGTATTATGTGGAACTTTTCCATGATTGCCATGTACTCTTGGAGTAACACCATGAGTTATTAAGTGCTTTCTAATCCTTTTTATTTGATAATGTGTACAATTTTCTAAATATAAAAAAGCATCTAAGCACACTCTTCTTCCTTGATATACATAATGAGCTCTTAATCTACGTCTTTCTGTATGTCTTGCGGTTTCATAAGGATTTGTTAAACATGCCATTGTTACACCCATCAAGTACATATCATGTTCAGCTTTCGTTAATTCTGCAATGTTTAATCTATGTCTATACACTGTTTCAGGATTTAGTCCTTTAAAACATTGATCGTCTTGACATTCACAACCACGTTTAAAACGTTCCAATACTTGGGTAGGACTGTCCTCTAATTTCGTGGGATCATAATTTGACTCTGCCTTTGTTTTTATTTTTGTCATATGTTTCTTTGACTTGGAAGTACTAGAAAGTCCTATTTGCTTTACCTATAGATACAAAATATTTTGTAATAAATAGAGTTTCAATCAATAATAATAATAATTCGATATAAAATATAATTACAAGATTATTTTTATATTTATCATTACCGCTTAAATAATTCTAAATTAATTTATAATTTTAAATAAAAATAATTTCTATTATTTACCTTATTCTTTCCTTCAACCTCCTTTATATGTTTATCACTATTTACACACTTCACTACCTGACTTTGGCACGTCAAAGCAGATTCTCCTGCATCCATATCCGTTATCTCAGTACTTCTTCTTCTTCTTCTTAATATAGCAAATATTTTCTGCTACTACAACTAACAGCATCAAAACAGTATAATAGAATAGTATTATGATATAAAAAAAAAATAAATAAATAAATTTAAAATTCAATACGAATAAAGAGTACACAAGTAATACACATGTTATTATCGTTAAAATAAAAAAGATTATTATTTGTATCAACTCGTACACGAATGATTTTCACTTAAAACTTGTCAAAATTTCCTAAACAAAACTTGTTTGAAATCGATGTGCAAGAAGGTCGAATATCGCTTGTCACACTTTTGTCTTAATAATTTTCACCTTTATAAAAACATGATAATTCGTGCCGTTACTTACCTTCAATCGTTTCTTTTTCCATATATCCCATTAATACGAATCCCATTAATGTCATTAACACACAATATCGAGAGATTCCCCTCTATAAAACACCATTTAAATGAAATTTTCGCTTAATGTTCTCGACGTTACGAGGCAGTAAGTTCGACGATATGGCGAATGTTCGCTCGTACGCCACATAGAGGGGGAAGAAACTTCAGGGTCGTACTCGTCGTTATCGGAGCCCGAGTATAAAATAATATTCGTCGAATCAAATACGGGAATCGTATTTACGAATAACCATCGTTGGATTTTAATGAACAAAGAGAAGGGATGGGGACGTAGGAGGGGAAATATGTATACATATATATATATATATATACACACATATTTGTATATTATATATATTACATATTAAAAATAACAATAAAATGTAAAATTTTGTAAGATTCAATTTGTTTAGTTAAAACATACGTCTTCTTTTTCTATGATCTAAACATAAAATAATTATAAATAGTCCGAGCGAGAAATTCTGTATAAAATAATCATTCTACCACGTATAAAGAACTGGGGGGTAGTCGGAGTGGAGAGAGAGAGAGAGAGAGAGGGAGGGTGAGAGGGTAAGGGGAACGGGGATCGATGCTAAGCACGTTGTTCTTTCCTTCTTTCTTTCTTTCTTTCTTTCTTTCTTTCTTTCTGTCTTTCTTCATTCCTTCTTTTCTCTCTTTCTTCCTTTCTTCTTTCATCCATTCTTTTATCTTTATACCTTTTATTTTGCATAAGAAAAAGTTTCTTCATATATATAAAGATACGAAATTAAGATGCAATTCCTTTTACGTTAGAACAATGTGCCATAATTATCCGGCTAATTGCTTTCAATAGTCCTACGTTTGCGTTATATAAGAGAGAAGAATCGTAGCAATTATTTTCTAATTGCCCATGACATATATATATATATATATATATATATATATATATATATATATATCCGCTATAAATCGTGTGCTATCGTTGAAACAAATAAATTATTTATTTACTTCTTTTTTCACACACGCGTTATATAAAAAACGCGATAATTAAGAAAATTAATTGAAGCAAAGAAATGGCAATTACAATTACGATTTTCTTTTCTTCTTCTTTTTTTTTATTTTTATTTTCATTCTCATTTTTGTTTATATATATATATATATATATATATATATATATATATATATATATATATGCACGTACTCGCTTATTACGTATTTGCCAAAGTGCGAATTAGCGTTAGATACAGCCCTGATATATATCGACTAAAAGGAGTATAATGATGCAAGAGGGAGGGGCGGGGAGAAGGGCATAGACAGGGGATAGAGGAGGAGTAAGAGAGACAGGGGACGTGAGACCGCATGCACACTTCGCGGGAGTAAACACGTTCTCTTTCGTACGACGTATACGTAAAACCACGGTCCACAAATAACACACAGACACGACGTACATTGACTTTTAGAAGAAAAGAAACGATCTATGCGTGTGCGTGTGTGCATAATATATATATATATATATATATATATATATATATATATATATATATACATTTATGAACAACGAAGAAGAGGAATGAACAACGAAACAATCCTTTTTCCCGTTTACAAGAATAACAAGAAAAAAGTATCTTGGTACGAAACGTAGACACATTTTTAAATATCGCGCCATTTCTAAAATGAATATCCTTCGTATTCCAGAGTCATCGGAAATAATAATTGAGGAAATAATTCGACCGGTCGGTCGGTCGTTCGTTCGTAACGTTTTTCCCACGAATCAATATTTCCTTATCGCACCATGTATCCTACTTATCACGATGTTGTCTCGCATGTAATCTACGTACGTACATGTGCGTATAAAATTAATGCTAATAATCGAAAATAATTAATGAACGAACGAACAAAATAGGTGAGGAGGATTCGATCGAGAGTGATTGGAACAACGGATGTAAATATTCCGAGTTTAAACGTTTTAAACGACGTTAAATGTATCATCGTTTTTAATTTAATACTTATGAAAAGAAATGAAAACAAAACGGAAAGAGAAAGGCCAAAAAGTAAAAGAAAACAAAAAGAAGAATAAAGAAAATCCAAAGAGTACTGCGAATAAATCGCGATAGAAAAACCGGCTAACGATTCAAACCTGCGCATCTCGTCGAGCAATGTTGATGGCAGGGACAGTTGCAGCTGTGTACGGATTTTCGACGGAGGATCATCTTGTCTCAACGACGGACGAACACGCACGTCTCTCTCTTTCTTTCTCTGTGTTTTTGGTTTCTGTTATTACTAGTGCCTTCTGCTGCTGCTGCTGCTGCTACCGCTGATGATGTTGCTGCTACTGTCGCTGTTGTGTCGGCGAAAACCGATCTTCGACGACGACAAATTCTGGCCGAATGCCGCGCCGACTTACGACGACAAAAGGAGGCTCTACAGGAGGTCTATACGAGGATACCGTTTTCTCTCATTTGATCGATAGAGAGGAGGCAACCGTGCGAGTAAAGGAACGTATTGAATGAACGAACGAGCAAACGAACGAACGAGAACAGTTAAAACATAAGAGGGGTGGTGTCTCCTCTCGTACGCCCTTCTCGAACGATGCACCCGGTGTCGACGACTCTTTAGTTACGGCCTTGCAAACCCTTCTTCTTCTTCTTCTTCCTCTTCTTCTTCTCGTCCTCCCACAACCTTTCGCGCGCTTGCACTCACTCCGAAAATCGATCGCCGATTGGCCAATCGTGCTATTCTCTTTCAACGATCTATATAACTTCTCTTTTAATTTTTTTTCCTTCTGCTTTTTCTTCTTCTTTTCATTCGCTATTTTCTAATAGAGGAAAGATCGTAAAAAAAGAACGCGACGAAAAGCTCTTTCTCTCTCTCTCTCTCTCTCTCTCTCTTTATCTCTGTATCTCTCAGTCTGTCTTTTTATGCACTTGGAAGAGATGATTACGTCGTTCTTTCTCCTTCTATCTTTCTTTGCGCATCGCTCATGCAGCGGAGATGCACGGCGCCGCCATGACACCGCATCGCCAGTCGCGACCAATCAGGCGAAAGCTATGCCGCACGGGCAAAAGGTGGATGATGCCACGTGACTCGTGCGGCATGTATCCCCCGTGTTTCAAATTTTCTATCGTTTCGTTCAATTTTGTCTTCTCTGCTTTTATCCATCGGAAATATCGTTTATCTCTATCATTATTTTATTGTATAAAATTAAATAATTGCTCGTACCTTTAAATGGATTGTTTCTACGAGTCTTTTAAGGTTACATATCGATGGGTAACATTTGTTATTTAACGTTATTTCTGATCACTTACCTTTTAACCTCTAATTGGCTTTTAATATTTCACTCCGCGAAAATGATTTATGTATGAATTTACGAAAAGGAAGGTCGAAACATAAAGTACAAGAATATATACTATATACATATCGGAATGTCACGAATTTATCATCCAGAGAATTCATTATCGTTTCGTTCCTTTTAAAAATTCCGATTACGCAAAGGCATAAATTTTTAAACGCGTTGACGTCAGTAATGATATTTTTTTTTCTTTTTTTCGTTAGAACTCGTTAATCTTTTATCGTACGGATACCTTGGCAAAATGTTAAAAACGTTAATAAATTTTAATGTTTACTACTGTAAAGGAAAAAAAAGAAAGAAAGAAAAATAAGACAAGAATATAACGCTTTTGTAAAACGTAACACATCTTTTCGCGTTTTAATTCGGCAGTCAGGTTGAAGTCAATCTATCTCAATAATAAATAATATTTTGGACTGAATGATATGCGAATTGAGTGTGTGTATGCGTATGCACGCGTGTACAATAAATAATTCGAAAATGTTAAATTGAATTCATTATTTTGAAATCGTTATTTCGACCGTTGCTTCCAATGATCATGTACTTACTAAGAAAACGAAGAGGAATTAATGATCGAAGGTGTTCAGGATCGAAGAAGAGTGTCGTCGACGCCCTGACAACAAGAGAAAGAGAGAAAGAGAGAAAGAGAGAAAGAGAGAGAGAGAGAGAGAGAGAGAGAGAGAGAGAGAGAGAGAGAGAGGTGTGAGAACCGGAGAAGGATAGGATATACGTAATATAGGAGTACAGGAGGGTTGGCAATAAGTTAAGGACGAAGGGTAAGTAATGATCGGTTTAAACGGATGAGATGGTGAGGGTTGGAAAGTGGATTCGTTAAAAATTCTTATGAAATTGTACTTTTTCGTCCGAAGGCAAGAAAGGGAACGCTCGTATCGTTCGCGACTCACCAGCCTCTAGAAGTTCGAGGTCCAGATTACCGCTCCTGCTACGGCTGATGCTACTACTTCCGCAGGCATTGCTATAAGCGGATCTGTGGGACTCCTCCATGGCGCGAGACGCACTACGCTTGAACTGTTCCAGAAAACTGTCTATCTGATTTTCAATGCTGCTCGGTGAGCTGGCCATCTCTTTCGGATATTGAACGTGGGCCGTGTCGTCGTTGACGGACGACGGTGAGGTTAGAAGGTAGATAGATGGATAGGACAGATAGATAGACGACGTATAGTTAGATAGAAAAGGAAGAAAAGAAGAAAGAAAAAAAGAAAGAAGAAAACAAATAACACTATTGTCACTGAGAAAAAGAGAAGGAGAATTATTAGGGAAGAGAGTAAATACGGTTGTCGCGATGACAACAAGGAGAGAAGAAGGTGAGAAATGAAAAAAAGAGAAGGACGAGGTTGAGGATGACGAAAAACGAGGATGACGAGAGAACGACGTGTAAGTGTCGACGACGTTTTTTCTTTTTTTTTTATCTTCTCTCTTTTTTTTTCTTCTTTTCCGATCGATTTGTCGTGCTTATAAACGGGCACGCACTCTGATGCCCGTTATGCGTGCCTACATTTTCCAATTGGCCTTTTCTTTTTTATCAAAACGAGACGTAAGAATTTCTCGACGATCTTTAGTGTCACGCGCCGCGCTACCACCGTACGACGAATCCTCGGTCTTATCCTCTTCGGCCCCTGCAACACTTCCTCCCGCTCTACGTCGCATGTTCGCTCGCTATCGAGGAACGACCGGAACTGAAACGCGACGCATCGTATGCCGCAATGCTTCAACGGCAGGTGTCGCCACTGTGTTACCTCCCTTTTATCACCTCTGTCCCACCAACTTCGATTCGTATCTACCTTGCGCGTCACGTGTGAAATTCTTCTTTTTTTTTTGTTTTGTTTTGTTTTGTTTCTTTCCTTTTCTTTTCAAAAACCAATCAATCTCCTTATTCCTTCGAATACATTTAAATCGACCGACCGGTGTTCTTAATACATCGTTTATTTTTCTTCTCTTCGTTTCTTTCTTTCTTCCTATCTTTCTTTCCTTCCTTTAAGCTTCGACCTTGTCGTTATTAGATCGGTCTTTTTTTTTCTTTTCTTTTTTCTATTTTTCTTCTTTTTTTTTTTATACGCAGCTCCGTATACGCTTTCATAACTCGAGACTTCTCTCTTGTGGGGATTCGATTTGCCGCTACCCGATATATGTTATTACCGGATCGCATATATTAAAATAACGTAGACAGAGGGAGAGGGAGAGAGAGAGAGAGAGAGAGAGAGAGAGAGAGAGAGAGCTTATGTCATCTATATTTTCTGAAAAAAATAGACAGATGATATATACGAGGATGTCAGATCTGGTTTGATCCTTGCGGTGAATAAAATATCGAGGTTCGATTCTTAACTGGTGGCGCGTTTGTACGCGCTCGTTCTGTCGTACGTTTGCTCGCTCGGTAAAAAAGATGAAGATCTCTGTTTCATAGAGATGAGATATAAAGGAAGGAGAAATAGGAGTGGGGAAGAGAGAAGACGAAAAGAGAGAGAGAGAGAGAGATCGAGTTAGAGAACTTACGAGCGAACAGATCCTCATTGTATCACTCGCGTCGCGAGGTCGGCAGGGTGTGCACGCGTTACGTTTTAAAATATTTTCATCGTTACTCATTTATTCTTACCGTCTGTCTTCTCTTTTGCCGGCAGCTCGTGGGTGTGTACTTCGATCGTGTCTCACGACTTTATTCAGCAATTAAACAGAAGAATAAAGAGAAGGAATAGAAGAGTAATAAAAGAGGAAGGAAAAAGAAAAGAAACTCGACCAGTTAATAATTTTCTACTATCATGGCCGGTAGGTTGTTCACTTTATTAAATTATTACTTCACTATTAATTTCATCGTTAATTATATTTAGTCTAAACGACGACGAGAAATATTCTCTACCGATCGCTACCTACTTCTTAATTCGATATATGCATATATACATATATATTATATATATATACATATATATATATATATATATATATATATATACGTACACATGTATATAAATGTATAGAGAGTTATAGAGAATATTGAAAAGAGAGGTTATGTACGTATTCGATCGAGTGAATCGTCCGGCCGGCACGCGATAAGCTCTTCTCGCCGGTATAACCGGTCTTGACCTAATAACCTTCTCATAACATGATTAGCATCGTCCAACGGACGAACCATTAATCTATCTAATCCCTCTTGATTAGAGAGGGACGTCTTCACGTACTCGACGAAGAGAATGAGAATTACATGGAAATATTGTATGTACCGAGGCGATCGTTCTTTCTCATCTTTTTTCTTTTTTTTTTTTTTTCTTCTATATGCTTGCTCTACGAATCGTATGTCCATTTGTCAAGGGAAAGAAGGTGAGGATGAGGGTGAGTGCGAAGACGAGGAGAAGGGCGGAAAGGAGAGGGGAGGGAAGGCTACGTGCGTAGAAATTATCAAGACGCGCGTGCACTATTTCCCGCTTATTTTTTCCCTACCGTCTTAACAACCTCCCTTATCCCCTCCCCACATAACCTCACCCCACCCTATCCTACCCTGCCATACTTTACCTCCCTCCTCCTACTCCCCTCTGCGTCGCGTCGATTGGCGGGAAATTCGTCGATTTTTGTAATACCCCCCTTGATGCTACTCGATCAAGGAGTTTGTCTTCATTGTTTTTTCTTTTCTTTTCTTTTCTTTTTTTTTGAACGAGATGCGACGGTTTGGATGTTGGAACAACGTAGGAAAAAAAAAGAATTATTACACCGGCAACGTATCCGAAAACGGAATCCGTGTGTTGGCGAGTTTTTTCTATTATTTTTATTTATTTAATTTTAATTCTCTTTTTCTTTTCTTTTTTTAAATCTTTTTCTCCTCTAATATTTTTTTCTTATTTATTTATTTTTTTATTAGACCTCTTGGAGTTCCTTTTATATGAAATAAGATAAGTCACCGTCTCTACGGTATCTCCGACAGTTTATTCCTGGCTATTCGAGGGGAGAAACTTGGCGGCTCCTTGCCAAATGTCGTAGATCTTGTTATACTTATTCTGATGCGTTAGAAATTGTTTCGTACACGCCCAGCGAAAAGTATTTTGCGGCAAAAAAAAAAAAAGAAAAAGGTAAAAATCTACGTGAACGCGTTCTATCCTTATCCGTTCTGAATCCCTTTTCAGTGCGGCGGCTCCATTGGCAGACATTTATTTCTAACTTTGGTCTATTTTAAATTCTTGATTCTGACGTAAAAAGAAAAAAAAAAGAATAAAAGAAAAGAAGATAGGAAGAAAAGAAAGGAAAACGAGAAAATAAGTTCTATAGATAATATCGATCTTGATTTTCTTTCTTTTCATTTTTTCTTTTCTCTTTCCTTTTTCTTTTTTCTTATTGGTCGCTTGCTCGTTCTCGTTATCGCACATACCTATATCGTACGTGTTTTTCAAACGATATTAGAAAAACAAAAATAAATAAATAAAAACGTCAAAGGTTCAAAGTGATTTTCTATAGAAACTTCCATCTTTTCTAAATCTGATTTAATTCTCATTTGTATAACAGATATCCATCGATCGTACGATATGATCCATATCGTATGATCCATACAATGAGCTTATCGAGTGACACGCGATTATATAGGTTGTAATTGATATATCCTCGAGAAATCATTTCGAATAAACGAGACGTTTGATCGTATTATAATGCGCTCGAATATAAGAATGATATTGATCTATGTATCTATATCTTGATCGATCGATCGATCAAGATATGTTCAACGAGCATTGTGAGCGACGTTCATTGTACGATGAAAATCCCTCCCACGCTTAATATCGTCGTCAAACGTTAGTCGTTAGTTAAGGACGATGATATATCGTCGGAGAGACATTTAAATAATCACAACGGTACGAGCTAACAATACACATATGAAGAATGACTTGGATTCTTACAGTTATGGGAAGAAAAGCATCGTGTTACGAGTTACGAGCGGTTTCTTCTACGAGATTCTTACTTCTCCCCCTCGTGTCTTATTCCGCAAAATATTTCGACTTGTTTTACGAGCAACGTCAGGTTCGTTAACCCCTTCTTCTTCAACCGATACTACCACCGATACCTTATATACTATACGGACTTCACGTTGCTTTCACGCAAGGTCGAACTTGTCTCGGTTAAGATCAGCACTCTGAGTCCTTTGGTATGACGGTCTCTGGCACACGTGTCTCTCTACTAGCGTCTTTCTACTTTTATATACCGGAATACTCTTCTCTTAATCAGTTCTATATCTGTACGAGGGGTTCGATCGATAATTAACTTAGACACTCATACTCTCTCTCTCTCTCTCTCTCTCTCTCTCTCTCTCTCTCTCTCTCTCTCTCTCTCTCTCTCTCTCTCTCTCTCTCACTTTCTCTCACTTTCTCTCTCTCTCTCTCTCTCTCTCTCTCTCTCTCTCTCTCTCTCTCTCTCTCTCTCTATCTATCTCTATTCATTTCTCAAGTATACTCAATAATATACCAATTAAATTTCAGAGATAAAAGGAACGAGAACGTGCAGCTAAGGCTACGTGCGCATTGTCGACCAATCGAAGTAGGCGATTAGATTCAAGGGATTATTTTTCTTGGTCGTTGGCGATTAAGAAAATTCTTACGACTTTGCTCTTTGGTCGCCGGCGACCAATTAAATATATTCAATCTAATATATTAAAGTTCGCACTAAAAGTAATTTTCTTACTTGGAGACCAGATAGGATACTGGCCGATGTAGTCTCCGAGCAGGGCTCGAAACATTTCCAAAAATAACTCTTTAAAATTGTTATATAAAGTTTCTGATTAAAACAGTTATGAAGAACCGACATTTCCAACTATTATCTGTGTTTCGTTTACGATTTATATTTCGGTTTCTCGATTAACGGTTTCGAAACGGTTATAAAATCGATTCTACTTTTGATTTATCGATAATTGATATCATTAATTATCGCGACTACGGATTATTTTGTACGCGTACATATAATTATTATTTTCTTTTTCTTTTTTTTTTCTTTTTATAGGATCATTATAGAAAAATTTGGAAGATTTATACATGTGATACGTTATATGCGTATCGTACGTATCATAAATATATATGCGGCTATATATATTTTTTTTCTCACACACACCATACTATTCGCGATATGGAAGTTACTAAATTTAAGTTTAGATATATATTTATTTTTTTTTCGTTTCGAATATATTTCTTTTCGTTTTGCATCGTAATTAATATTAAAAAAATGAAATATTAAAATAAAATATAATGGAATGTATTGTAGGAACAACGACACGTGCAAATTTGTCTTCTATTTTTCATAATGATCTTCCAGAAAAAAAAAAAGAAAAAGAATTATGCAAGCGTACAATAATCCAGCAGCTGTAATGCGTAATCAGTGATAATCAAATTACGAAAAAACTCGAAGCAAGAATTCGATTCTAAAACCGACAAAAAACAAATAAAAATTATAAAAACGAAATAGGATCCTTTACTGAAGCATAGATAATGATTAAAAATTTCGTTCTATCATAACAGTAATTCGAAACGGAGATACTTCATAATAGTTCTAAGAAACGAAATCGATATTACAACAACAGTTTAGCAAGCCTCACCTTCGAGGAAACGCTGATGCTTTAAAGGAACTTAAAGAAGCTAGCTGATACAATTTTAGAAAGTTTTTTCTTCAAAATTCCATAACCTTCTTTCTATACCGTCCTCTGCGGCAAACTGGGGAGGAAGGGAAGGGAGAGGATTGAGGGGGAATGAAGAACCCTCATCAAGGGGGTCTCCTTCGGCCTTAGCAAGAAAATGAAAAGAAGGAGGAAAGGTTCATACTTTCTAATAATGTTTTGTAAAATTTCATTAAATATTTATTTCTTTTGTACAGCATCTTTATGATAAAGCGATGCACCCATTTCTTCTTCTTCTTCTTCTTCAAAGTAACTTCATTATAATAATCGTTATCGACAAATTCGAATCGGCGAGTTTGCTAATTTGAATTTTATCGTCGACTTGATCGACGAAGTAACCCGTGTAAGCCTGAGATCTTTTCGAAAGGAAATAATAATAATAATAATAATAATAATAATAATAATAATAATAATAATAATAATAATAATAAGAAGAAGAAGAAGAAGAAGAAGAAGAAGAAGAAGAAGAAAAGAAAAAGAAAAGAAAAGCCATTTGATATTATATCTCTTGTAAATTAGATAAAAAGCAGTTCGATTACTTCGTATTTACACACACACACACACACACACATATTTCTTTTTAATCTAGGAATGGATCTAAAGAGACAAGTGAGACTTTATCTTATAAGGAAGTCTGTCTGGAGCTGAGAGAGAGAGAGAGAGAGAGAGAGAGAGAGAGAGAGAGAGAGAGAGAGTGTGTTAGACGAGTGCTTGACCTAAGGCAAGGTATATGAATTGCATTTCGTACAAATGTGAGGAGGCTGCTTTGCTATTATAAGAAGCCGTCCTCGCTGTATAAATATAAACCATCTTCTATATGGTAGAAAACGGACAGCCGGTACTCTGCCTCTCAGGTTTCGTCTCCGTATCATAATATGTATATATCCATGGCGAGACTATACCTTCGTAACTCTCTCCCCTTCTCTCCCCTTCTCTCTCTCTCTCTCTCTCTCTCTCTCTCTCTCTCTCTCTCACTCTCTTTCTCTATGTTTTTCTTTCTTTTTCTCTCCCTCGAAGGAAAGATGCACTATTTTTAAAAGCCACCAAGAGTCTCGTTGTTCCATCATCGAGTCGGGGTACCTTCTATGACGCGAGCGGAAAATTTTCAAATGATCGAAGAAAATTTTGTGAAACTCGTTAGGGGCAACAGTAAAATTACAAACGTATAAACGTTTAAACGTTATCATATAATATTCATTCGATAACTGTTAAAATCTTGTTTAATCGATCACCACGATTTTTAATCATTATCGATTGAACGAATCATCAGGATGAGAAGAAAACAAAAACAGAACAAAAAAATAAAATAGAAAGAAGAAGAAGAAGAAGAAGACGGATTTTAATTGAAATAGTCTAACATTTGTTTACGTTCTTATAATTACCCCAAACGTTTTCGTACAAAACATTAATTCGAAACGTGTTGACGTTTTAATTGATCGTTCGACGTTGGTTTGAACGAAACAGAAGGAGGGAAGGGAAGTGGTGGAGGTTGAAAAAAGAAAGAGAAGAAGAAGAAGAAGAAGATGATGTATTTTAAATGTAATAGTTGAAAATATTGTACGTGCGGTTATGAGATTACAAAACCGAGGCAACTTCCGATCTTTCTTAAGAGACATCGCCAGCAGAAATATGATCCACAAAGATCCGTCCTTAGACCCCCTTCTCGTCGCTTACGTTTTCCTTCTCTATCTCTATGTCTATCTCCATCTCTATCTTTATCTCTTTCTCATACACACGCACACACGCAAAACACCTCTGACTCATTATTGTTACTTGGCATTTATTTACTCTTAATTTCTCTCTCTCTCTCTCTCTCTCTCTCTCTCTCTCTCTCTCTCTCTCTCTCTCTCTCTCTCTCTCTTTCTTTCTCTCTCTACCCTGTAGAACTCGCGTGCAGAATAATCTCTTTCTGCCAGACCGCTGCCTACTATCCTAGAAAACGCGTAAAATCTATTTGTATTAATATCACCGTATGCCGGTAAAGTGTTGGAAAAGATCGTTGTAATACGACCTTCGTTCCATGTAAATCATTCCAAAAGCGTTTTGGCACAGTGCACTCCTCTCGTTGCCTCGATCATGCAGGAGTCGTGCAAATACGAATATTTCCGACGCCTTTCTCCGATCATTTTACAATTAAACGTCTTTTATTTACATATATATATATATATATATATATATATATATTTTATATATTATATATATATATATTTATATATTTACATATATATATATATATATATATATATATATATATATATATATATATGTATATATATATTTTATCGTTTTTTATTTTTTCTCTTCTTTTCATCCTCTTCCTTCTCCTCGTCCTCCATTACCCCTTCTCTCTCTTTCTTTCTCTCTCTCCCTCTCTCTCATTCCTTCCTATCAATTAAATAGAACAGAAACGTTTAATCGAAGTCTGCTCCTTGGAGAATCTTGGGATTCCATTTTGAAATAAAGTTCAAGGATCAAGCATGAGAGTCTGATCAGATAAATTATTGGGACAATCAAATTTCGATATTACCGCTTGTTATTTGTTTTCTTCTTATTTTTTTAAGACTAACTGTTTGTTTTTTATTCATTAATTTTATATACTTCTTTTCTTCCTTCTTCTTCTTTTTATTCTTCTAAATTTTCGTTCCGTTGAATCAATTACGAAAATATCAAAAAAAGAAAAAGAAAAATCTTTGTTTCGTTTAATTCATTAATTTTAATTTTTTAGAGTTTTAATTTAAACTCTTTAAATTTTAGGGAGCGAGGCTGGGGCAGAAAGGAGGGGGGTGGGGCAAGATGTACGACGGAGGAGGTACATGTCGCAAAAAAATATCTAGACGGGTATCGTGACCGTTGAAACATTTTTTGAAAGGTTCCCCGATCATAAATAAAAAAAAAAAAAAGAAGAGGGAAAAAAAAGATTTGAGATATCCTTGATATTGGAGCAATCAAGATGAATTATTTTTCTGGCACGACGGCCATTCGTGAAATTCTTCCTCGTTTAAAAGGTTATCATCGTTATTCGTGACGTATGCGACGTGTGTGACGTACACCTTTTTTTAAAATCGTGTCAGGGATAAAAACAAAAAAAAAGCAAGAAACAAACAAGAAAAAAAAGGAATAAAACAAGAGAGATAATCATCGTACTCGATTTATATTCGAAGCTCTTTATTAATTTGCCAAATGAGTAGATTATTATAAACCGTGTAATAATGGATGGAACGTTAATTGTTCGGTGATAGTCGATAAAAAAGTAACGAGTCATTTCAAAGATCGTCTTTATTCTATCTCGCTTATAACCATACATTTTGTTATACGTTAATAATTTTCAACCTTAACGTAAAGTACTGTTATATGTGTTACTATTATTATCTTAGAAGAAGTAGAAGAAGATGGAATAATAAAAATAAAAATTAAAATTAAAATTAAAACAAAAAAAGGCCTAATGAATTCAGGCCACCTGATTGTATCCTGTGGATATAATATTTCAAACGTAAACGCGTTACTTTCGACGGATTCTGCGTTACGCTCTCGTTAACTCGCGAACGTTTGGAATTTGCATCGAATTTCGTCGTCTCGTGTTTTTCAAAGATTCGCCATTTATTCGGTATATCTTTACGAGTATCAACATACACACATATATACATCATACATACATACATATATTACATACATAAATACATATATACATACATAGAAGCGTCTAATATTAGATCGCTTTTTATTACGAAAAGCAAACGGACGGTGGCCAAATTTTGCGATAATCCCGCTTGCGTATGCCGCTTCGTGAACATTCTCGCGAAATAGAAATAGATATACGTTTTATAAATAAAGTGAATGTTGTTTTGCGAGTTTGTTTCTTTGAGAGCGAAAAGAAAAGGAAAAAGAAAAAGAGAAAAGAAAAACATTAAAATTTCAAAATCTCAAGCATTCGTATATAAACATTAGACGATTCCAAGATACATGCATACGTGCCGCGAAATAAAACGTTAAACTCGTGCCAATTTATTTTATCTTGCGAAATAAAAGCTCTCCTGTCAAACGAGATACCTCGCGAAACGAAATAAATCGTCGAACGCGAATTCTTGCTTACCTTTCTTTCCTATTTTTTTTTGTTTTTTGTTTGTTCCTGTTTATTTTTTTCTTCTCTCTTTCTCTCTCTCTCTCTCTCTCTCTCTCTCTCTCTCTCTCTCTCTCTCTCTCTCTCTCTCTCTCTCTCTC
>OU964982.1:1398754-1453754 GCA_918808275.2 Dolichovespula sylvestris
GTACAGTGACGTTTGCCCAAAAACACCAGACTTCTCGGAATTTAAAGATCCGTGGGAAAATTATCCATTGAACAATGAAATCCGCACGGATAAGAATAAAGAGGGGATAGAAAATGTTCACTATTTTTACGATAATAATGAAATAACCGGTAATCATAATTACCGCAAGCCACCACCTTCAGATTCAAATCAATTTCATCCTGTTAATTACAATGAACTTTCGGCCCATCTACATGACGTAGAGTATCATAAAAAAGTGGAGAACGTACCGTCCATCGAGCATAAGAAACAACAAGAAGAGTTTGCTTATTCATATTCGAATGATAATTATGTAGAAAATCATTCTACAGTGTCGCAACAGTATCACTGGCAAGGTGATCAGCATCAATATCAATGTCAAGGCACGTCTCCTATTTCCACGTTTTCTAATGAGAACGATCAAAAATTAACGTCTGATAACAATCGTTACGTTGATTATCATATTGTGAGAGAAACATCAGATAGTTCTAATAATAATAATAATAATAATAATTACGGTCATCGTCAAGACGCATATCATATTAATCAATACCAAGAATCTGATATCTCGCATCACCACCACCACCACTACCACCACCAGCAACAACAACAACAGCAACAACATTATTATCAGGAGCAAAAAGATCATAATCAGGAAGAACAGAAAGAAAAACATCATCAAAATAATATAAAGCAAACGACTGACTTTATTCGACCTAGTCATGACAGTACACATAATAGTGAACATAAGACTTCTGAGACAATATATATCGAACAGAATAATTATCCTAGTAATATTATAGATAAACAGACTGATGAACAGAAATTGATATCCCATTCCTCCTCCGAACCCTGTACAGATCTCCACAATGTAGCAACGCAATCTGACCTGAATTTAACAGGACATCTAGACAGTTCAAATGTAAGTAACTCTGCTCCCATACTTGTTCTCCTAAATTAAACTAGAACCAGTAAAAAAAAAAAAAAAAAGGAAAACGGAACGAAAAAAAAAATATTTGTAACCTTATCCGAATATATCCTGAGAACTTCTTTACTTTATAACAAAATAAAATTAGTTAAGATGTGGTTGGGCAGATATTTTTTGATATATATTAAAATCATTGGAAAAAAAAGAAAAAAAAAGAAAAACAAAAAAGAATACAATTAATTCGATAATAGAATAGTTTGAGATAAATTTTGAGGGGGGGGGGGTAGGCAGCGTTGGGCATTATTTGGAAATTAATCGAAACGATAAGTAAAATGAAAATTTAAAGTATAATTTGTCAATGTGTCAAGTCTATTGCATAGTTCATCATTGTGCGAGTTTCAATCATTGACGAACTAATTCATAGATATGCTGAATCATGGACAAACTATAACGAATAATATATAATTTAACAAATGTAAATATAGTGTACATTTTATTAAAAAGCATAAGTAATGCTTTATTTTTAATTATTATGCTACTAACTGATGATACCATAAAATGCATTCCATAATTGTAATAAAGCTTATAAATGTTTGTAAACTCTTTTACACATCATTATATTCTGCACTTTATGCTATTATAACGCATATAATCTTTTATGATAGTACACATGTATATATAGTATTTAAACACAGCGTGTAAATTATTTTGTACATATAATACTTTTGAATATATGCTGCTTATATTATGTTGCATCCTATAATTTATAATATATTTTTATATTTGCTTTATTTAGAGTAAATTGCTTTAGGACATAATTAAATTACTTAATAAGTTATTTTCAATTCATTTCATAGGCTGGCCTTGCTGGTGCATTAGCTCAAATGACATTGGGTGAACCAAGAAGTGCAGAACAAATTGCTTTAGAAGAACACATGAGGAAACAAAGTTGGGAACAAGGTCAAATCGATTATATGGGTCGTGACAGTTTTGATAATATATGGAAAAAAATTTGTGAAACGCTTTCTCTTGCACCAAGACAGTCGTCTCCGGCTAAGACAACTACTGAGGTAAGCATAAATTATTTAAAAAGAAAAACCTTCATAACGATTATTTGTTATTCGAGCATTCTATTTCTTATACAATACTATTTCTAGGATGAGATAAAAAATGAAAAAACAGAAGAACTGGATGCGACTAAAGAATCGAGTACTGATTTAATGCCTAAATCTGAAGGCAGCGATGATATTAATAGCTTAGCAGGTATGTTTAATATTTACAATAATTTTATTTAAAATGTTAAATATATGAATTAAATATAAAAACAAAAGTATAGATATATTAAAGTTTTTCTATATGAAAGTATAATAATCGAAAATTTATGCAACGGGATTTTTAAAATATTGGTACAAAAAAAAGGAAAGTTGCATGAACAAAGGCATAAAGATAATTGCAAGGAAATTTTGATATGCTCGTAATTTTTATATCATTAACAGTGTCTCAAATACGCTTTGCCTTTTTGTTTGTTTCTTTTTTTTATTTAATACAGCATGTGCTATAAAAAATTTACAAAAATAATAAGAAATATTACAGAAGATACAAATATTATACAAAAGAAATGAAATAATGAATATTGATTTGTAAGCTTACATTTGTTTGGTCAAAGAAGTACAATACGAAGAATGAATTGTAATACAATTAATCAAGTTTGAGTGTTTAAAACAGGAACAGAGGACAGCAACTAACAGACCATGGCACCATAGCATTGCTGCGTCTTGTTTTGTCGTTATGCTTTACTGGGGTAAATATTCCAAGTGCTCACACTAATCGTGACAACAATATTGGCCTTATATAATATATATTCATTTTTCATAGTTAATTTTTTTTTTACATTTTTGTTAAATATCATTTAATTTTTTATCATAAATCATAAATATTCATATTTTTATTTTTTCGATAGTACTGACAATATAATGGAGATAGAGAAACATAGCTTCCATTTAGAAAACAAGAAGACTACTTAAAAAGCCATCATTATTAATGCTATGGGAGTATAAAACCAGAAAATAGCAATTTTTATATTTCTTTAAATAACAGCACGTCATAAAATGCTTACTTAATTTAAATGGCTTTACTTTAAATGGGAGAAAGCAAACTAGTCAGTAAACAGTGCTTAATATAACATGCTGAATATTTACTACATTTTATTAAAAAGAAAAAAAGAAACACCTTATAACTTTTTTTTATTATATAAAACAATCAACATTCTGTTTCAATGCTTCATATGCTTTAATATAACATAGATTATTATTATTATTTAATTATATATTTTCAATAATCATTCATAATTTCATTCTCATGAATCAGTATCATAAGCTTTCAATAATTAATAAAAAATATTACTAAATTTTTATTACTTTATCAATAAACTACTATTGCACATATACATACACACATCAAAGTTACAGAAAAGTAGTTAATAAAACGTATGTATAATATAAAAAGAATTAATTAAAGGAATTACAATATTCTTTATTTATATTTTCTAATTTAATTTGAAGAAAAATTGCTTATATGACATAACAAAACTAATAAATTCAAAAGCAAAAAGATTGGAATATATAGAAATTTTGGATATCTACTTTTCTGTAAGCAAAAAATTAAAACTCATGTGAATTTATGTAAATTATTTATGTTTTCTTTAGCTGAAACAACTAGTGATCTGAGCGTAAAACAATCTTTGATCTGTAAAATTCCTAAGGATGATATTTTGCAACAAGAATCTCTTGATACATCTCAAATAGTTACAAAAGATGAATCTGTTAATATTAATATACAACAAAGTTCCATTGTACGTGAAGAAGTTGATTCGAAAGAAGTATCGGTTGACGCAGATTCTAAAGAACAATTACCACAATTAGAAACAGAAAATATTTCTGTAGCGGTTGCAGAATTACCTGTAATAAAAACCACCAAAGAAAGCTCTACAGAAACAACTACAGACTTACCCTCCTCATCTTCTGATCAAACGACGATTGTAAAAGAAACTGTATTAATAGATCCGATACAAGATACTACTGTTACAGAAGAATTTAATAGAAAAGCGGTTCAAGAGGAAAAAGTTGATATTCAAACATGTGTGGACAAAATAGAAGAATCGAATATTGAACAAGATAAAAAATGTTCTTCTAGGTGTGCTTCTGAAATTATACTTACTAATCCTGTACCTATACAAGTTGCAGAATCTGTTTTACAAACAGAGCCGAAAGAATCTGTTTCGCAAGATCTAAAACTAATAACAGAGGAAGTTATTTCCTCTACAATTGCACCGCTTCAAGAATCTGTTGTGGCATTTTCTGAAACACCAGTTGAATTAACTGATAGAACACAATTATGCGATCCGACCTTATTAGTATCCTCCAACGAAGCTGCTAATATAATAGATCCAAATACAGCTTCGAACATAAGTCAAAATGGAGATACTATTGTTAATGGGTCTACAATTAAATTAGATGAAAGTGACTCATTATTAGCACGATCTGTAATCAAACAAGTAGTACAAGAAATTCAAAGTCCACAAGAAGAAGAAAGCCAATCACAAAAGACTGAAACATTAAGTGAACAATCAAATATAACGGAGAGTTCACAAATTAAACAAGAAGAAGAAGAAAGAACTGAAACTGTTGAAACAAAGAAAGAAACAGAAGATCTAAGTGCTGTAACAGAATCAAAAGTAGAACAATCAGAAGATGCGCAAATAGTTGAGGGAGCTGCAACAGTAGTGGAAACATCAGAACCTTCTTTGGAGTCTACGCCAATAGAATGTCCAATTAGGCCTACTAGAACAAAAGAAATATGTATTCCTTCTACGCCGACTATAACAGAACCTACTCCTCCAACTAGTCCTATAGATGCCAATACGCAGGATGTAGAAGGCCAAGGAAAGACTGTTAAAAAAATTACGAAAAAGGTTACTAAAAAACCAACCTCAGAAAGCGATTCAGCAGATCGTGCTGATACTGATGCTACTGAAAAGAAGACTGCAAAAAAAGTGGTTAAGAAGGTTGTAAAGAAGCCAAAAGAAAGTCAAGAAGAAGGCGGAGAAAGCTCTAGCTCTACTGATAAACCTAAAAAGACTGCAAAAAGCACAAAGAAAATCACAAAACCTTTACAAAATTTAGAAACTGATGCATCTATCCCTGAAACTCCACCGCCTGGTAGTTCTGATGCACCAATTCCCCCAAAGAGGAAAATTAAAGCTTCTACATCCAATAAACCTGCATCTACTGCTCCTAAATCTGATACAGGATCATGATGGGTATAACAAATTGACAATAATGTTTTGAAATATTTGCAAAATTATATGCTAAATATGGCATTCTATAAACTAAAAGGGGTGATAATCGCTAGTCTATTATGATTTTTGATACTTTTAAAAAACTATATAGTCTATCTAACAAAAATTAAAACACCTGATGCTGTATACCTTAAAATTACTACCTATCAATACATATATTTGTTATGCTTTGCGTCTATTTATACATTGTATTACACATCTTTTATTTTTTTTTTTTCCCCAAGAAATATTATTTACTACAGGATGAAAAGTACAGCATTTGCTTTTTGTAGTTCACCTCTATCTATTTTGTTAAGGCCTAATAATTTGTAATTATTATTTGATTACAAACTTTTTATTATTATTATTATTATTATTATTATTATTATTATTATTATTATTTTCTAAATGAATATTTTATATTCGCAATCAGTTTTGATATCCAAAAGATATATTTTGCTAGTTGCGATTCATTGTAATGTTCATAACATAAACATGTAAGCCAAATTAAATAATGATCAATCGCAAGAATGTTGAACAACGAATGTTTGTTGTATTTTTTTAACTAGTCGAACAGCTTACAGATGATATTTTCTTATTAACACTGTACATGGTATTTTCAACTATGAATAGTTATGCACAGAAAACATTGTATCACATGTTCTTGTTAATATTTATATATATATATATATATATATATATATATATATATATATATATATATATATATATATTCATAATCTAATAACGTCATTATATATTCATTACATTGCATCATCTTATATTCATGTTACCAAATGAATCAAAAATGAATTGTATTTAACTAATTAAGATATTTTTATTGAAACTTGAAGTAATGTATATTTACATGTTATTGCTCTAACTCAATAAAGAATACATAAAAAATTAATTATAAATGATTATTTAAAACATTTATCATAACACTAGTAATAATTAGGATCCGAATGAATCCCATACTCACGTGGCATGTCTATGGAATAATTCGTCAATGTACGAAGGATTGAATCATTGATAAATTATTCTATAGACACGTAAATTATTGAACAGTTTTATTTTACGTATAATTACAAAACAAAATCATTTACGAACTACTTACTTCATTGAATGATATTCCTCACTATCTTATCGTTTTGATTCATTTTCAAATATTTAATTCCGACAATATTACGATTGGCTGGTGTAATGTTGGTACTCCTGGCGATACGTTTTATCATGTTGTCAGTACTTATTGCCAGTAAACGGAATAAACGTAACCCTTAGTATATGTGTTTTGCTTGGGTTCCATTCAGTTCCATTGATATTACTTTGTATACGTGGAATTAATGTTTATTTCTTGTGAGAATAATAATTTTCTTTAAATAAAAAAGAAAAATGTCCGAATCGGAGGGAAGTAATTTTTCTGATAACGAAAGCGATCGCGGTGGTGGAGGTAGTGAAAGCGATCAGGAAGAAAATCGTAGCATTTCACGGAGTAGAAGTCCTTCCAGATCTCCTTCGAGAAGTCTCTCTAGATCTCGATCTCGCTCTAGATCAGGATCAGGGTAAGTCACGTGGATTTTTTTTTCCCTTTTACTTTCTTCCTTTTCCCCCTTTACTTGTTTTTCCTCTTTTATTCTTATTTTATTTTTCTTTTTTTTGGACCTTTTAATTTACAAACGATTGTTTCAATTTCTTCCTTGTATCCACCACTTTTGAATATTTAGGTCAGAGGATGGAGACGCAAAAGCTGACGAAGCCGAGGAAGTTAGATCTGGCGACGAAGAGGTAGTGGAACCAGAAGAAGAACCAGAAGGTAAAATATTTTAAGTATGTGCATTATCCGATGAAGCTTAGATTATTCTGTCGTTAGTGGGTCAATCGAAAATCTTTTTATCCGATGTTACATGGTTTCAAGAGATGATTAAAATGATTAAGATAGATCTTTTGTCGATTCTTTCTATTTTTTTTTCTTTTTTTTTAATTTTCAAAATTACCTTTGTTGTTTTTTTTTTTTTTTTTTTTATAGGTAAACCTATAAATTCTTTACATTTAACTTTTAATGGATATTGAGATGAATTTGGCAAGTAACTTAAGAATCTTCTTTCTATCTCAAAAAGTTAAAGAAACATCAAAAAAAAAAAAACACGATTGAAAGGACTTTTTATGATCTTATAAATAAGGAATATTATACGTTAGGTATATCGTTTAGGTAATGAAATAAACATAATTTTTCCATGACTATAGGTGAAGATCTGGATGATAGCAGCGAATATGACGAAGAGGAAGAGGAAGAGGACGATGACAGACCTAGAAAGAAAAAGAAAAAAGATAGATTTGGTGGATTTATCATCGATGAAGCTGAAGTAGATGATGAAGTTGAAGATGATGAAGAATGGGAAGAAGGAGCACAAGAAATTGGTATTGTAGGAAACGAAGTAGATGAATTAGGGCCTACTGCAAGAGAAATTGAAGGAAGACGTAGAGGCACTAATCTCTGGGAGTAAGTTTTAATATTTAGTATATTAGAAAATGATGATTACATATGTTTTATAATTAATACTTCTTCCTCGTTAAAATTAATTTGTATCAGTTCACAAAAAGAAGATGAAATAGAAGAATACTTGAGGAAAAAGTATGCGGATGAATCTGCAGCTGCTCGTCACTTTGGTGATGGAGGTGAAGAGATGAGCGATGAAATAACGCAACAAACTTTATTACCCGGAGTTAAAGATCCAAATCTTTGGATGATAAAATGTCGTATTGGGGAAGAAAGAGCGACTGTACTTTTATTAATGCGGAAGTTTATTACGTATCAATTCTCTGGTATTTATATATTCTTTTCATTCGTTTTCAATTGCAATATAATTAATTATAATTTCCTAATAAATTTCATTCGTATATTTCTCGTAGGAGAACCGCTCCAAATCAAATCAGTTGTTGTACCCGAAGGTGTAAAAGGATATATTTATATAGAAGCCTACAAGCAACCGCACATAAAGGCAGCTATCGAAAATGTAGGAAATTTAAGAATGGGCATATGGAAACAACAGATGGTACCAATCAAAGAAATGACCGATGTATTAAGGGTTGTCAAAGAGCAAACAGGATTAAAAGCTAAACAATGGGTCAGATTAAAAAGAGGCATTTATAAGGACGATATAGCACAGGTGGATTATGTTGACTTAGCACAGAATCAAGTACATTTAAAGCTATTGCCAAGAATAGATTATACTCGGCCACGTGGTGCTTTAAGAACGGCACAAAGTGAATCCGAAGCTTTGAAAAGAAGAAAAAAGAGAAGACCGCCTGCGAAACCATTTGATCCTGAAGCAATTCGAGCTATCGGTGGAGAAGTTACCAGTGATGGAGATTTCTTAATTTTCGAAGGCAATAGATACAGTAGAAAAGGGTAAATACATTTTATTTAGTTACCTATTAATTATCCTCCGATACATATATAAATTTATGAAAAAGTTGTATTTATCAGATTCCTCTACAAGAATTTTACAACGAGCGCCATTATAGCGGAGGGTGTTAAGCCATCTCTTTCCGAATTGGAAAGATTTGAGGAAGCGCCCGAAGGTGTCGAGATAGATTTAAGCGGTACACCGGCAACAGGAGTACCAGCTGGAAAAGAGGATCAAGCGGTGACACATTCATTCAGTAACGGGGATAATGTTGAAGTGTGCGAGGGTGAATTGATAAATTTGCAAGGAAAGATAGTTTCGATAGACGGTAATATAATAATGGTTATGCCAAAACACGAAGAGTTAAAGGAGGCTTTAGAATTTCAAGCAACGGAATTGAGAAAATACTTTACCATGGGTGATCACGTTAAAGTACGTATACGTTACAATATAAACGATAAATAAATAAATAAATGAATTATAATTTATAATTTATCGGTATACATATATATATAATATATATAATTGATATGTATATTTTATTTGAATGATATATATAATTTATCGGTATATATATATATATATATATATATATATATATATATATATATACACATACATATATGTTGTAACGTTAAAGGTAGTAGCTGGACGATACGAAGGTGACACAGGTTTAATCGTTAGAGTCGAACAGAACAGAGTAGTTTTGTTCTCTGATTTATCAATGCACGAATTAGAAGTTCTACCAAGGGATTTACAATTATGTTCGGACATGGCAACTGGGGTCGATAGTTTGGGCCAGTTTCAATGGGGTGATTTGGTTCAACTCGACGCCCAAACGGTCGGCGTTATAGTACGTTTAGAACGTGAGAATTTCCATGTACTTTCAATGCACGGTAAAGTTATCGAAGCCAGGCCTCAGGGTTTAACGAAACGTCGGGAGACTAGAAACGCGGTGGCGTTGGATTCTCAACAAAATCCAATACAAAAGAAAGATATCGTTAAAGTGGTCGATGGGCCGCACGCCGGTAGAGGAGGTGAAATAAAACATCTCTACAGAAGTTTCGCATTTTTACATTCGCGAATGTTCGTCGACAACGGAGGCATATTCGTATGCAAAACGAGACATTTACAACTTTCCGGTGGAAATAAATCGACCATAACGTCCATGTCACCGATCTCTGGTTTTATGTCACCAAGAATCGCCTCCCCTATGCATCCCAGTGGGTTGGTATCATCATATATATTTGCATTCTAATTTCTATTCGTTTATTTTCAATCTATAATATAATCCATATACGAATAATTTTTTTTTCCTTTCTTTTTTATAGGGGTGGAATGGGACGAGGAGGTGGCGGGGGCGGTGGTAGAGGCAGAGGTCGCGGCGGAGGTACAAGAAGAGACAGAGAGTTAATAGGAACGACCATAAAAATAACCGGTGGACCTTATAAAGGAAACGTAGGCATAGTTAAAGATGCCACGGAAACTACTGCGCGCGTAGAACTACACTCGACTTGTCAAACGATATCCGTCGACAGATCTCATATAGCAAACGTAGGTGTGCCAACAAAGGACGGTGGTTTCAGCAGTTACAGTCGTACGCCAGCTTATACGGCCGGTGGACAAACACCAATGTACGCGAGAGACGGATCGAAAACTCCTATGCACGGATCTCAAACGCCTATGTACGAAAGTGCGTGTCATTTGCAATAACATTCGATATTTATTTTCCTCCCACTCCCTCCCTACTCCTCCTACTCCTCCTCCTCCTCCTCCTCCTCCTTCTCCACTCTCTTTCAGACGTCTGTAATATTTAGAAATGATTATATTTCTATTGCAGATGGTTCACGTACGCCTCATTATGGTTCTATGACGCCATCTCACGATGGTTCAAGGACACCAGGTCAGTCAGGCGCATGGGATCCTACAATCACCAATACACCGGCTAGAACAAACGACTTCGATAGTTATGGGATGGAAGAGGCTGGTTCACCGGGATACGTATCTGGTTATCCATCTACCGGTGGTCCGTTTACACCTCAAACACCGGGTACCATGTATGGATCCGAACAAAGTTTCAGTTCGTATCAACCTAGCCCAAGTCCAGCGGGTAGTGCAACCGCTAGTCCAAGTCCTGCGGGTTACGTAGCTACACCGTCACCAAGTGGGACTGGATATACAACGAGCCCTCATGGGGCGTTCGCCACTCCATCGCCTATGGGTTACAGTCCTATGACACCAGGTGAGACAATAGATTTACTTTATTTAATAAATTATAAATCCGTCATGGAACGGATGTTGTTGTTGTTGTTAGCTCTTTTTGTTGTGTTTTTAAATTATACGTTTGTATTTTTTATAGGAGTAGCAGGAAGCCCGTACAACCCGCAAACTCCTGGAGCAGGTTTAGATAGTGGAGTTGGGTCTGGTATGATTGGTAACACCGAATGGCATACGACAGACATTGAAGTACGTATTCGTGGTTCTCATCCCGATCCAGCGCTTGCAGGGCAGCAAGGTGTTATACGTGGAATTTCTGTATGTATTAAAAAACTTTTCATTTTGATTCGTAAGATTTGTCGTAAATAATATATTTGTTTTAATAAAATTTTTTCTATTGTTTGAATATCAGGCCGGAATGTGCGCCGTATTTCTGCCCGTCGAAGACAGAGTCGTTAATTTAGTTTGCGATCAATTGGAACCTGTAGTACCTTCGAGAGGAGATCGGGTTAAAGTGATAGTTGGCGAGGAACGAGAAGCTGTTGGAACTTTACTCTCTATAGATAATCAGGAAGGTGTCGTTAAATTGAATACCGACGAAGTTAAGATGTTGCATTTGAAATTTTTATGTAAAATGAAGTCGTCCTAATAGACGGAATTTACATTTTTTTTTTTTTTTTATATATGTAAGTTAGAAAGTGTAACAATTCGAAATATTTTTAATTATTATGAATGTTTAACGAATTAAACTCTGATATTTAGTAAGATATACTGTGATATGGATTAATTAGCAAATGTATAAACGTAAGTATTATATATGTATATATATATATATATATATATATATATATATATATATATAACATACACATATACACATATACGTATATGTATATTTATATATATAGAGGTTTACATGCTTTCATAAATATTATAGGTTCGTCACTTTTTTTCTTTCCCCTCCCCTCCCATAAATGTCTATTCGATTTTAATCTGATATGCGAAGTTCGTCGGGTTGAGAAAAATGGACGACGAGATCGTGACGGAAGGGCTAAAGAAATCGAAAAGGCCGTTGAACGATTTTTAAAAGAAAAAATTTAATTGGTCATTAAAAAAAAAAAGTAAAAAGAAAAATCATACGGTTAGACACTTGAGATTTGTCCATACGGAGCATGAAACCACATTCTCCATGGTTTCTTCTAATACTTGCAATGATTATAACCTCTAACGAACAAAGGTATTTATATAATTTACATATGTAATTTCAAAGAAAGAAAAGGAGAAAAGGTATAAAACGTATCACCTAATGTCTTCAAAAACATTTAGAAATTATATTTATATTATTATTATTATTATTATTATTAATATTATTATTATTATTTGTATTATCATTATTATCATTATTATCATCATCATCATCATTATTATTATTATTATTATTATTATTATTATTATTATTGTTATTATTATTATTATTATTATTATTATTATTATTATTATTATTATTATTATTACTACTATTACTATTAAGTACCGCTTAAAATTTATCGAAATGGATAATGTAGAAACCATAATGACCGAATTAATCCTGATAAATATTAATAAACGAAAAATAAAAAAAAAACAGAAAGAAAAATTACTATCTAAGATATTTGTATGAGGATCCTTTAATCTTTTCGCTATTTCTGTTTACAAATTATTTTATCTACAAATTATTCTATCTATAAATATATCTGTATTATTATTAATGTAGAACAAAAGCCAACAAAGTTTTGAGGAACAACGAGAATATTGGTACGGTTTTGTTTGAGAAAGGCGATTACATGAAACGCTGTTGGACCAACGAGGAATTTACCATTTTGATTAGTCGTCATATGTTTCAAGATATTTTACCGAAGGTAAAGAGAGAGAGAGAGAGAAAGAGAGAGAGAGAGAGAGAGAGAGAGAGAGAGAGAGAGAGAGAGAGAGAAATTATCTAGAACAAACTCACGACGAGACGTTAATCAGTTTAACAGGGTTGACGACTTAACGTCACAGTTATTGTTTTAACTACCTATAAATTTTTTTTTTTATTAGGAGAAGGTCATCGATTATCAGAACGACCAATACATAGCATTGTTAATGGATTACTTTCATATTTGTCTCGAGTCCGTACGAAAGCTTTCGATAGGAAAAACTAAACATTTGATGCTGAAAGCTTTGGCCGATGCAATGGGCGGTTATTTGCGAGCTTACATATTACCATTTACAAAACAGTCGTATTACGCTGGGAACATCAAGTATCATAACGTAAAAAAGTTATTCGAACTTTACGACGAGCTTAAAAATTTTCTACATACAAATGGGAATGGTTGGTCAAAGTCACGCGGTGATATTACACAATTTAAAACGTTGCCAATTGTAACGACACCATCGGAATCGTTCGTAGCTTGTAACGGATTAATTACATATCCTATTCGCGACGATGGAAATAATCGTCATATTAAAAGAAGATTCGCTCGTAGAAAGAAAAAACAATATATCTATCGATTAAGATCGAGGAGACATTTGTCTGCAGGTATTCTAATTATATACATACATACATATATATATACTTTTGTTTTTAAATAACTTTATTACATTATTGTATATTTTTTGGTCTATACTAAATTTTCTTTTTTGTTTATATTAAAAAATTATTTGATTTCAAATGATAATATTACTGGTACACTGGTGTACAATATACTGAGTGCAATTTATAAATTACTTGAAAAAGAAAAACGAAATATTATAAACTCTATAATCAAAAATTTCTCTTTTGTATTCTATTAAAAAACAATTTCAAATTATAATATTACTAATAAACTAATAAAAAGTATAATATACTAAGTAGAAGTTATATTTCTAAGAAGAAAATATTAAAAATTTCGGATATGAAGTAGAAATAAAAAATAAAATAATAAAATTAATAATAAAAATAAAATAACATAATGGAAATAAAATAATAAAATTAATAATAAAAATGAAATTAAATAATAAAAATGAAATAATAAAATTAATAATAAAAATAAAATAAACTAATAGAAATAAAATAATAAAATTAATAATAAAAATAAAATAAAATAATAAAAATAATAAAAATAACAATAAAAAATAATAATCAAAGTAATAATAATAAAATAAGATTTAAAATAAAAAAATGTGCGTGTATATATACATATATATATAAATGTGTATCTCAAAAGTTACATGACGTTACAAGAAAGTTAACATTTTTTGTTTTAATCATTTATTTTAAGGATACAACGATGATTCTAATATCGATAAAGAATCAACGATCGTTCCCATTCCATTTTTGGACGACGAAACGGAACCGAACAGGTTTGTCTTTAAATTAATCCTCGTACGTATTCTCGAATGTATAGCGTTTATTCACATTTTGTATTAATAATTCAATAATACCCTCCTATACATAGTATCGCCTTACCATTCAAATCGAACAGCCTTCAGTCTTTACATTCCGAACGATCGGCGTTCGTTCTCGTTAAATATTACATTGCCAGCGTGAAGTGTATCGTATCGAGGTCGAAAACAAAGGACGCCCTGGAAAATTTCAATAGAAACTTCTTCTCTTGGCTCCAGCAATCAGTACGTTGTGAGTTTTTCTAACATTATATTTTTCTAATATAGAGAACATTACGATAATTAAATATTATATTACGTAATATAGGTAAAACGACATTTGGACGATGAAAAATGGTATCCAGCATTCGGTGGAGTTTTGAGAGTAATTTTTTCGTTGAAAGAAACAGGTACAATAAATAAATAAATAAATAAATAAATAAATGAATGAATATATATATGTATATGTAAATAAATATTTGAATGTCTTTATATGTATAGATATGACACGTTCACAAGTCAAATCGATTAACTTCACTTTTGGAATTAAAAAAAAAAAAAAAAAAATATAAGCGTCAAAGAACTTGATGCGAGTCCTCACTTTTTATGTTCATAATAAATTTCCCTAATTTCCTTTATTTAATACCATTAAAATCAAATAAATAATGAAATTATTCGATACAATTTTTGTTTGTCATCGAATAGAAAATAATTTATTTCAGTAATAACGATTATTTTAAGATTATTTTATCTTATTCAATTTATACGTCGTTAGATGAAAGCTACGTCTGCATTTATACATTCTATTTGAATTTATATTTTAAAGGAAATTTTAAATAGCAATTTTATTATTATTTCATCACATTTCTCCACTTTTTGTTTTATGGAGTCGATTTCACGAATGAGCGGCTCTCATATGTGCATACATACATATGTACAAAGATCGTTGTGATAATCGATGGATATTATTTCCTTTTTTCTTTTTTTAGAAGGAAATATGAAAATCAAAAGTAGTTCTTATCAAGTTATGCCGAAAATGGAGATCGTACACAATAGCGAGCCAATCGATGACATACCACCTCTTTATAAGGGTAAGTCAATAAAATTATATGTATATATATATATATATATATATATATATATATATATATACATATATATATACGTATATGTAATTATATACATACGTAAATACATATCTATAGAATCTAAAGATATAGTTCTCTACGTGTATAGACAATGAAGTTATAACATTTGGAACTACCGAATTGATTATAATCGCTGTAGTGAGCGCATTATTGGTCTGGTTGTTGGTCGGTTTGAGTCTAGTTTGCTACAGATATCTCAGCAGACATTCCGAGGAATGTTCACCGTGCGAATCTCCAAACACGCCGTAAGTTAATACGTTACGTATGTACATCCGTTCCATTTATTAAAAAAAAAAAAAAAAAAAAACAAGAATGATAATAAACTCGAATTGGGGTCATGTTCATTTCTATTCAATCGAGCGATATTTTATTTTTATTAATTTATCGTAAATATGAAAAAAAAAATAAACAAACTCGTCAATATATTACTTGTCTATAATACGTATATGAATATTTTGATTAGAATTTATAATGAAACATCAGTACGATCGTACAAGCGATCGATATAAATAATTAAATGTCGAAATTGAGTTTTGGTTGCCTCTAGGTTTATTATAAATATTGATCGTCTATATTTATACGATATCGACGAATTATTAAATTGCAATTAAAATATTGACAGTTCTTTTTTTTATTGACCGGCTTAATAACGACAATTTATTTATATTACTTATCGATATTTCGTTTGAAGCATTGATTAAAAATTGTTGAGAAATAATGATCCAATAAATAGCGCAACCGATTGTTTTTATAGGTTCGCAGTGCTCTACGAAAATACTGATTATCCTAAGGGTGAGAGGGGTGTCTCGACTACGATCGTCCCGATGGGACCGATAGAAAAACTAAAGGAGTGGTATAAAAACAAGTTCGGACGATGTCCTGGTGGTTGTCAGGATCGATACGACGAGGAACGTTGTTTAGCCGCTATTAGTTACACCAGCAAAGGAACAGTATCTGGAAGCAGAATTTGCCAGTGAGATGAGAAACGAAAAAATAAAAAAAAAAAAATAAATAAAAAAGAAAAAGGAAAAAAATACAAACCATTGGTAAATGCATTAAGATATATCATTTAGAGATGCTCTTAAATTTGTTTCAGGAGGAAAAAGTACGTGAAATCTACTTCGGCATCACCTTCGAGTTCTCCTGTAGAACGAACAATATTCAGGGTAAGTATCGTAAATACTTAACAAATATGTATATGTATATATATATATATATATATATATATATATATATATATATAGGTTGATTATATATTAAGATACCGTTGAATATCTCGTTTATATAAAAACAAGGAAGAAAAAGTTTCATTAATTTCGTTGGTCCAAATATTTTAATGTTACGAAATATAAAACGCACCGATTTCTGGTCATACCGGAAGTTTAATGATTTTTAATTTTTTGCATGGTACGTGAATGTAGGTTTTTAATTAATCAGTTATTTTAATCAATTGTTTATAAGAAAAAAGTTATTAAACGAGTATATGCCTAAAGTTAATTAATTAATGAGATATTAGCGTGTACAGTATTGACATATGTATTTTTACATGTAAACGATTTTAAGAGGTTATGAAAAAATTAAAAAAAATGTAATATAAAACGATCTAAGAATAAGTTTGTTATTACCTTGCTAAAGCTGTTAATTTTTGTAAAAAAAAAAAAAGAAACTTTACGATTAATTTCTAATAACAAAATTAATTATAGCTAATTTAATTCGATAAATGTTCATTATTTTCTTCAATGCATAATCGACATGTTGTAATCATCTTTTTTTCGCACATTTTCTATAATTCCCGATGTTTTTTGATTAACAGTGTTTATAATTTTCCATTTTAATTATTAACTATTAACTTAAATCATTAATTATTAACTTTATGCCCATATTTGTCGAATAATTTTTCAAAGTTAAATTAATTAAATTAATTCAAAAGATACGTGGCGTTACATAAGAACAAATTTTAAATCATTAAATCGAACAACTTAAAATTGATATTTTGTACACTTAAAATATTTGTGAAATCATAAAATGAAATTAAACATCTTTTAATATACATATACGTATTTTGTTAGATTTATTTTTTAATATATATATATATTTTTTTTATTGCTTCTAACAAAATAGATATTCAACTTGACCCTTAATTAATAATCGATCTTTATACGGGGTGTAACAAAATTACGCTGCGAAACTTTGGGAATGGATTTCTCATATGTAGAAATAATAAAAAATAATGTTCTATTAAAATGGATCATTCTTGTATAAGATTTCTAAATAGGCTCTTATGATTAGTGTACACAAATTTACGTTTATACATTGATATTATGATACATTATGTTGACAGTTTCTTATATAAAATGTTCAAAAATATCATGTTCGAATGCAGCTGTTTATTGAGTTCGAACAGAAACTATTTTCGATTAAATTGTGATAATCCATTCGCGGTCGTTAAAGATATTCAATAAAACAAAAAAATTCAGTAATTATAATCCGTTCAACGTGACCAATCAGTAAACGTAAACAAAACAGTCACGTTTTAAGCATAGATACTTAAGAATTCGGTTATTGGCCGTCGAATGATAGTCTATCGTTGAATTTAGAAACGAATTTTCATAGATCATTTTCATAGATCTAACTGTACAAGGTTTGTCTACGAACTTTTCACCCGAAAAGCGTTATAATGTTTGAAGATTGTGAATACGTTTCTGATCTGATCACGTGTATTTGTTTACGTCTTCTGACTCGTCTCGTTGTACGATATAAATAAAATATTCGAATAACGATATAAATAAAATAAATATAATTAATTAGAACTAGAAGTATTGACATGAGTATTATCGATCGGCGATCAGTCGTTCTATTCATGAAATTTAATTGCGAACGATGGAAAATCTCTAGAAGTAATTATCTTAAAGATAATTATTAAGAGCTAAAATAAACGTGCCGATTGTGCGAAGCCATTATAGAAAAACATAAAAAATTTTTGTTTTCTTTTTCAAAATAAGTTATAGAAGTTATCATACAATAATAAACGCACAGATTTATGATTGCACCGATTAATTCTTTATTCTTAATATTCGTATAGAATCGTATATATTAATTAAAAAAAAAAAAAAGAAAAAAAAACGAATTCTCTATATCGGCATTTATTACGTAGTTATACTATTTAATTTTAATCAATTTAAAATAGAAAAACAAACCTTTTCAATCTTCTTTTTTACGCGCCATTTATTGCATTTCAAATTTCAATTCAAATTATTTCATTCCGCGAACATATGAAATCTTTCAAGGTAAACATAGTCGTTAATCTTGTTAACTTTACTTTTTTTGTTCTCTATACAAGTAATCCATCTGCAATACGTAACAACGTTTATATATATATATATGTTATATATTTTATATTTTATATTATTCTTTATATATATATATATATATATATATATATATATATATAAAAAGAAAAAAATAATTTATATATATTTTCAATTAATATAAAAATTGTAATTAAGTGTAACAATATTAACGATAACTTTTCTATCGACGTATGTCATACGATTTTTATTTATTTCTTTTAATTATTTTTTCTCTTTTTTTAATTAATAGATATTTTTAGGAAATACACACACACACACACACACACATCTTCCAACTTTGTGCTAAACGTAAATCAGTGCAACGGGAAAGCGTATATATGTACGTATATACACACGTTCCCAATTCCGAATACTAGACATTTGTGTTCAAGAATACTGTATCAGAAACGTATGCGTCATTTTCACCATTCGAATCGTACGCATACGTAACATTTTGAAAAAGTTACAGAATAGAGCTCCTGGTCGACGAACGATCCGAAGAAACCAATCGAACAAATATTAAACGACCTAAATTTGTCAGTATCGTAACAACCATCGAATCATAATGTATATTAAGAGGATCGTTGTAACGATTAAAAAAAAATTGTATTGGGTGCATCCCTTATTACAAGAACATTGTTTCAAAAATTGCAGCAAAATATTCAAAAATTTTCCTAAATACATATTGAAAAGTATGAACCACCCAATCCTGTTAACGGATGAGGGGCGGGGTGGAAGAGGGAATGGTTTTTCAAACTCAACCAGTCGTCGGTGGGTATATTCGAAAAGTTTGGTGTAAAAGAAAAGAAAATAAATATAATTTTTAGAATCGTATCAGTTAACTCTTTGAGTTAGACGATTTTGAAGAAAATGAAAACCCAAGTTGCTTTTTATATAAAAAAAAAAAAGAAATAAATAAAATCCTTTTAATATAAAACAAAAAAAAAATAAGTAAAAAATAAAAAAAATGGAGGAAACGTTAATTTCAATTATTTAACGTAAAATATTAGGTGCTATGAGTAACTTGAACTTTTCGAGATGGGTTAAAATATATCCCGACCATGCATAAAGAGCTAAGCAAAAGGTGGGACAGCTTTTAACCAGACCTAACTCCAAAAAGTTTTAAAGTTGCATTAAGAGCTCGGGTATCTCGAAAGTTACATTCGCCGGTGTCCGAACTCTAAGAAAGTTACCTTTTGATAGAAACATTTTACGTTCATTTGTTTCAACATATTTCATTGGTCGAAATGCAACGACCAAATGTACTTGTTCGTATATTACCTTGAATCTAACGGTTGACGTTAAAGCTTACTCATGAGATCATACTTGAAAACTTTATTATATAGATATTAAAACATTTTCGGACAAGTAATCATCTAGAGGATCTATTTCTCCCCCCCCCCCGCCCCGCCCTCTGTGTGTGTGTGTGTGTGTATGTGGAATCCATTTCTAAACTTTAACCGCATAATTTTGTCACACCCTGTATCATAAGCGTGAGGTTTTTTTTTTTTATCGAATATCAGAGATACGTGACATACTTATTGCACTTTTCATTTCTTTCGTTATCTTTATATTTCGTATTTCTTTTCCCAGCAAAACGTTTGCTACAGTTCCGATGCGTCCAGCACGGTGTCCGAGGTTCCAGGAAAACGAAGAAGATAATTAATTAATTACGATAATTAATTGAACCCGTCGTATTTTTAGCAGTATAATTTTGATCAATATAGATGTACATCGTATAGACCGAATATAAACGTAGATCTTTTTTTTATAGAAAAAAAAAGAATAAAAATAAAAAAAAAAAAGAGTAAATTGTCTTGCCGAGAAAATAAAAATGACGAACGTCAGTGCACTCTATCAGTTTCGAACGCATTAAGTGCGTGCTCGTTATCGCGCTTATTGAAACGGAAGAAAAAAGGAACAAATATCAAATAAAAAGGAAACCGAACAACTTGGAAAAACGAAAACGGAAGGAGACGAAACGAAACGAAACGAAACGAAACGAAACGAAACGAAACGAAACAAAAGGAAAGGAATAAAATAAAGGGGAAAAACAAATACGTCAAAGATCAACGTGTATTACACGATTCAACTGCAACTTGTTGCGAGCATTAAAGAAGAGAGGAAGGGATCGAAAGTAACGAACACCGGCATTGCCATTGGTCGAGACGGAGAAGGATAGAGGAGCGAGAAGGATATAGTAAGCGCGAGAGAGAGAGAGAGGGTGAGAAGCTGCGCGAACTGGATGCGCCATCTTGAATTAATCGAGCAGCTGAAACAGCGGAGGGGATGTCAGTCTCGTGCAGCACATCGATGGTGGTGGATCGTGTACGGCCTTTACTTTTATTACGAGAAGGAACTGGATAAGGGTCTCGCGCGTTCTGTTCGGTAACGGACATTATTTTTTTTTCCTTCGATCGTTATCAAAACAGAGCGAGAGAGAGAGAGAGAGAGAGAGAGAGAGAGAGAATAAAAAAAAATAGACAAAGAGACAGAAATCGTTTCGATATAATTTGTGCGATGCTTCGTCGTCTACGTCAAAAATCAACGTTCGAAGATAATAGACATCGAAAATCGAACGGACATTTCGAATCGAATACGAATCGCGATCGTCGTAGTTTTCTATAATAGTGACTGAATTAAATTTTTGTGGAAACTGTTTTTTCTATTTCTTTTTTTTTTCTGAGCGAAATGAATTAATAACGTTTTGTTACAATATTTTCGAACATACGGAACGATCTTTTTATAACGTGACACCATCGTTCGTATTTGACGAACGACGTTTCTCTTTTGTTTTCGTTCGTTCGTTCGTGTTTTTTTTTCTATAGACATTTGAAGCGTTCGAAATTTTTGGCGGGTAATAGAACGAGTTTGAAAGTTGTGAGAAGCACGATGGATGAATGGCCTGTCAACAACGTTTCTCGAAATATTTCAATTCATTTCAACGAAGAATAATCTCGACTAATACATATATATATACATACATATATATATATATATATATATATATATACATAAATATATATATGATTCTTGAAATAATTAAAATTTGTATTGACAAGTAAGTAAATCGTGTGTGGTGACGCGCGCGCGCGCGGTGTGGGAGGAGGAGAGAGAGAGAGAGAGAGAGAGAGAGAGAGAGAGAGAGAGAGAGAGACGTATTGAACTTTTTTTATTCGAATAAACGCGAAAGCCCGCGCGAAACATTTGAAAGCGTAAGTTTTGGCGCGTTTTTCAAAGAGAACGTTGGGTGGACACATTGATCGCGTATCAACGGCGATTGCCGTGCGTTTTTTGTTTTTTTTTTTACCAAATTACGCGGGAATATTTTTTTTTGAATAAGAAGAAGAAGAAAAGAGAAAAAGTAAAAGTAAAAGTTAATGAACGATAACGACAGTTTTTCGACAAACGTTTATAATAAATTAACGACAACGTCGTCGCATAATCGTACTTAACTCATTTGTGTCATATCTCTTTTTCGAACCTTTTTTTTGTGATTTCTCTATCCTTACACGGGCGCGTTCGCGCGCGCGTGTGTTCGTTTGTGAGATCGTGCTAACTAATCGAATAGCTTTGGTGTTTAGTGTTACGTGCGTGCGTGTTTTGTCCGTGTGCGTCATTCGACCCGGGAAAGAAAAAAATAAATAAAATAAAGAAAAAAGGGCAAAGAAAAGAAAAGTAATTGACGTTTTGTCACGAGTGAGAAAAAGAGAGAGAGAGAGAGAGAAGGACAAACGTACATATATACGCATTCACATACGTAAAAACGTAGCCAAGAACAGTAGCGCGTGCAACATGGAAGCTGGCGATTCCAGGAAACTATCTCTTCTGCTATGCCTTCTCCTTATTTTTGCGAACGTCTTACAAGGTAAGTAACCGTCACCTTCTTTCTTTCTTTCCTTTTATTTTTTAATTTTTTTTTCTTCTTCGCCTCTTTAGCCATTGATTTTGTTTTCTTTTCTCTCTTTCTGACCTTTGGTTTTCTTTCTTTCATTCTTTCCTTCTTTATTTATTTATTTTTTTCTATTTTTCTTGTTTCCTGCGAAACCAACACCGACGTCTTTATATGTATTTGATGTATGTGCAATTAGAGTATGCAAGTATTTCGTACGTGGATGGGAAGGATGCGTAAATAAATATGTATCGTCTCGCACAAACCGACACGAGTGAAATTATATTTAACAAAATTTTCTTTTTCTTTTTTTTTGGGGGGGGGGGGATGCCGTAAATAAATACGTATTTCATCTCGCAACTGGCGTTGGCAAAATTATATTCGAACATTTTCTTTTCCTGGAATAAAACAAGAATAATATTATTTTTTTTGTCTTTATTCTCCTTTTTGTTTTCTGCGAACCAATAACAGTTTTGTATGTGTATTGGTGTACAGGATTTTCGTTCAGGGATGCGTAAACGAATATCTCCCCATGTGACAGGAATTAAATTGCAAGTGAATTTTGTCAAGGAAAAAATTTCTTTCCTTTTTATTTCTTTTTTTTTTGTTTGCGGAACCAATACAAACGTCGTGAGTGTATCAGTATACAGAATTTTCGTCTATGAATATCTCTTGAGCGATTGAAGTTGCAAGAGAGTTTATTAAAAAAGAATTTTTTACGGTCCTGAATCTCGCACAAAGTGCTTGTTATTTTCTTTTTCTTTTTCGTATTTTTTCTTTACTTTTTATTTTTGGTCGTGACCTTTTCGAGTTATGCGAAGATTAATTTAAGCCTTTTATTTATTTATTTATTCTTTCTTTTAATGGATACCTATAATTTGTTTTATTTTTTTTTGTATATTTATATGGTAGGTGTAATTTGCAATCAATATTAAATCTTGTAAAAAATGTCTATCATGAATATGCATTTCATGAGATAAACGGCATGATTAACGACTGACTAACAGATCCCCATACTATTATTCAAACTGCACTGTAATTCATACTCCATAATAGATACAAATTAAAAATCGATTTACGAAGATATACATATAGTTCGACGATTGTTTATATCAAATTGCATTATAACTAATCGATCATTTTCATAATGAAAGTATCGATTATGTCGTAAACGATGCAATAGCAATTTTTTTTTATGAAACGTATGATTTTGCTTGCGAATGATCATTACTCTACGAATGTGCAACAAAAAAAAAAGAAACAAAAACAACAAAATGAGTAAAAAATATTATAAATTCATTTGAAAGTAAACTAGTTTAGTGGAATTCAGTTATAAATCCATTAAGAGAGAAAAAAATAATAATAAAAAAATAAAAATTAAAAGAGAAACAAAAAATAAATAAATAAAGACAAGGCCTTTAAGGTCTAAAAATGATGAGGTTGACCTTCGTACTTCGGAAAGGACACGATTAAAAAATCAAACGCAACAAAAAAACGTCTTTACACGGTTTATTTTTTATAGATGGATTCAGGGTTGATGAAATCTCTTTTTAATTAAACATATTTTTTTGTACAATCAATCGTTCGTTGAGATATTTGCTCGTTCGGACATCTATGAACGTTACACCCTGTATGTGTGTGTGTGTGTGTGTGCGCGCGCGCGCGCGCGTGTACGCGCGTTTGCGGAGGTGGAGGAGACTTGTTTCGACCTGTTTGACATTCGCATCTCGTATGTACTCTACGTATATGGTAGGTACATATGTACATATGTAAATCGAAATAATAACATTGATAATTCGACTAAACCCCGTTATTTTTACGTTTTCTCTATTTGTATGCTTTTGTTGTTTTTTTCTTTGTTTATTTTTTCTTTCTTCTTTTCTTCTTCCTCTCTTTCTCCTGGTTTCAAAAGCTATCACAGGAAATCATTCCTACAAATGATTCATTATTATCGTTAGCACTCTACACAAATTCAATCGTAATATTTCGTTTGGACGAAGGTATATTAGCATCGTGAATGAACACTACGTACGAATGAACAAATGAACTAAACGAAATGAAACGAAACGAAACGATTTATTATCAAATATATCGTGTATCCTCTTTACATGGCTTATGTGTAGTAACGAGTTAAAGCGTTCTCGCTAATGGCGTAGGATAATTAAGTGAAAATGTACAGGGCGGCTCTCGATTAAAAGTAATTTCGTTCGAGGACATTAGCCAAATAATTGAGCTTTAAGCGTACCGTTTGAAAATGAAATGCTGGTTTTTGATATATACATTTATATATATATATATATATATATATATATATATATATATATATATATATATAATATATAAACATGTATATATACAAGATGGGTCATTAACTGTTACCACGTCAAATATTATCATTATTTATTTTTTGGTTTTATGGCTGGTTATTGCAATATAATGCACGGACGATGTGTGCATTTGTAGAAAAAAAAAAAATAATAATAGAATTGGGAATATGTAATACGCTTCTGAATTATTTTATCTTTTTTCCTTTTACATTCTTCTTTTTATAATTTCAATAAACTTAAAAAGGAAAAAGCAAAGGCTTCTCAGAGTGAAACTTCATGGAACATTTCTTTCAAAATACTTTAAGAAATTAATCATTTTTCGACACTGTACTCTCCAATGTTTTTTCTTTTTTCTTTTTCCTTTTTATTCTTTTTACTCAGAATGACACAAGGAAACAATTCGTAAAATAATATGGCTTGTTACAATTGCGTGAATTATCGCAAGATATTTTTTTCAAAATACTTTAAGAAATTAATCATTTTTCGACATTTTACTCTTTACTTTTTTTTTTTATTACTCAAAATGGTACGACAAATCAATTCATACAAAAAATATGGCTTCTTACAGTTGAGTGAATTATCGCATTTTTCGACACTGGACTCTCCAATACTTTTTTTTTTAAAAGATTTTATTTTCTTGTTCTTTTTTTTTTATTCAGAAATATTTGACACAAAGAATGAGTCCATAAACAAACAATAAAAAAGAAATTAAAATGTAAATGTTAAAAAAAAGAAGAATCCGATGACTTTGAAATCTCGTAGGAAGAGAAAGTAAAAAAAGAAAGAAAAATAATTCGAAGAAAATAAAATTTTGTCCGTCATCAAACGGACCGTCCGTACACCTTGAAACAGTTTAACTTTGTCCTAAGTACTTCTCTTTTTTTCTTCCTGCCACCCTCCGTATCCTCCCCCTCCCACCGCATGAAATGAAAAATAACGAAGATATTTGAGGTAGTAGTAGTTATTGGCTCACCCTTTATATACATATACCCATACACTCACACATTCTCTATGGTCGAATAAACGTCTATGTTTTGATACAGAAACGTAACTCTTTGTTGTAACACGTTTTGAATAGCCCGCGCTTACAAGCTCGCAGACACTTTTTCGATATCGACAGCTGTCGTTGATTCAGTTAACACAAACACTGAAAAAGAGGGAGAGATAGATAGAGATAGATAGAGAGAAAGAGAGAGAGAGAGAGAGCTCGCAGTTACGGACGTAAAAATAAAAGAGCATTATTCTAATGGAAACAAATATGCGTTTAATTAGATTTTACGTATAATTTTTTTTCAGGTCTTTTTTCTTTTCTTTTCTTTTTTTTTTCAACGAAGGTAAGCTCTCAACATCGCGAAGATCATCGCTTTATCGACTGTAATGCATAGTTACGAAAATATTTTCGAAACTATCCTAGGAACGGATCACTGCGCCATTATAACAAATTGTTGAAATATTTAATAAATAATATTCTACGTAGAAATATTATATTAGCTGAACGATAACGAATATATCCGTAGTTCGTATGAAAAATATTTATCGTATAGAAGAATTTTCGAACATTTCGTTTCGTACATAGTTCTAATTGCAAATTACTCGTATTTATCACTTTCAAAAGTCAAGCTTTTATGTTAGAAAGAGAGAGAGAGAGGGGGGGGGGGAGAGGGAGAGATAGAGAGCTTCCTGGAAACTTCTGTCCCAGTTTTCCACGAAGTTCTCGGTCAAAAGTTTGTTTTAGATAAACGTTTAACCAAAGCGTTATAAGCGAAACGAGAACATCGTGGACTGTTATTCTATTCACGAGATAGATATATATCTATCTATCTATGTGGAACGACGGCTATGTGATGTGTGTGTGTGTGTGTGTGTGTGTGTATGTGTGCATATAAGATGTATGTCTGTATTTATGTATATGCATGTATGTATCTAAGAGCGTTTTAATTCAATATTCTTTTCAACTTTTTTGTGTAACTTTTCATTCTAAGGTTAAAACGTTAAGGTAGAAAAATAAATAGACAAGAGACAGAGAGAGAGAGAGAGAGAGAGAGAGAGAGAGAGAGAGAGAGAGAGAGAGAGAGAGAGAGAGAGAGAGAGAGAGAGAGAGAGAAAGAATATAATAGAATAGAATAGAAAAGAAAGGATAGAAAAGAAATATTTTTCTAAGATTGAATATGTAAATTTAATGTTCTCTCTCTCTTTCTCTCTCTCTCTCTCTCTCTCTCTCTCTCTCTCTCTCTCTTACTCTATCGTTTTAAATAGAAATTCAAATATTTAAGTGATTCCTTCAAAATATTATGAATGTATTAGGTCTATTACTTCTGTTCATAAATTTTCTCTTAAATCTCGAATAAGATAAGTAGAGAGAGAGAGAGAGAGAGAGAGAGAGAGAGAAAGAGAGAGAGAGAGAGAGAGAGAGAGAGAGAGAGAGAGGCAGATAGATATAATAGATAGATAAAGTCACTTAAAATTCGCCCGTCTGTTTCGTCTCTTTTTCTCATACACTCTAGATACACAATGGAAGGAAATCGTAAAAAGGGGGTGGCGCGGCCATAGAGTTGCCCAGAGGGGGTTAGTTCGCGAAGCGAAATAAATTCGAAGGTATCACCGGTAAAATATCGTCGTCGGTGCAGTTTATCACGTAACTCGAAGAAAACTGTATCCCACGGCGATGGTTGTTGGTGATGGTTAATGTTGGTGGTAGTGGTGGTGGTGATGGTGGTGGTAGTGGTGATAGTGGCGATGGTGGTTGTAGTAGTCGTAGTGATGGCGACACGCGTTCTTGCCGTTGGCTGAATTATCGTTGCCAGCTTAGCACCGTAGAAAATACACGGGGTTTTGATGAGAGGAGATATTGAACTTGCCACGAACACTGCAAAGTAATCCGTTTCGTATTTCTACCCCTCATCCTCCACACTCCTCCCTTTACCTCACCTCACCATTCTTTTACGTATTATCATTGTTATTATTATAAAAGCCGTAATCTCTGTGCATGAGTGTATGCGGGTTTATGTTTGTATGTATGTATGTATGTATGTACGTATGTACGTACGTATGTCTGTGCTGTGTATTTATTTTCATATAATTTTGAAATAATTTTTGTTCGATCGAAATGAAATTTCATACAATTTATCTTCATATGTTCGACGTAAATTAATATTTTATTACAAATTTTTTGTTGATATTTTTAATTAATAAATTTAAAAAAAAGAAAGGAAGAAAGCAACAACCACGAAATATTTTCTATATGCTGCTTTTTAAATTGAGAATCATCGATAATCGGCGTGGTATTGTTGAACGGTCTATATTGATCTAACCAAACGTTATTATTATTATTATTATTGATTACTTTAATATAAAAGTGTGTATGTTCGTGCGCGTGTTATTTCCATACAAACTCTAAATGTAATTTATTTTTGTAATAACTCTTAAATTAATTTTTCCCCGTTCCAAATCAAATTTCGTTTAATTGCTCTTTATACGTTTGACGTAAATTAATAGGATATTTTCAATTTTCCTTAATAGTTCGAATAAAATAAAGAAGAAAAAAAAATATTTTCAATGTACTTCATGTTTGATAATTTATTTGATATTGTCGAACAGTCTAAATTAAAATCCGAATCGAACTTCAATTATTTTATAAATCAAATTTTATTGAGCGCGAGTACATTAATAATATCATATTCAAAATCTCTCTCTCTATCTCTCTCTCTCTCTCCCTCTCTCAATTAAGCTTTATTTCAGTTATGACGCCATGATTGACCGTGAAAAATTACACATTCATTAGTATTTAAAAATTAATTGTGTTATATAAATTGTTACAATTGTCATGTTCACTTTATCATATTGCAATTAATCCGCCAACTTTTTTTTCTTTTTTTTTTTTCCCCGTGAAACGAAGTCTTCTTTTTCTTTTTTCTCCCTTTTCTTTTTTTTTCACTGCAACTCGATCGAAGGGGTTAATATATCACGCATAACGTAAAACGCATCCGTTAGTCGTTCGAACTTCTGGGAGGGGTGGAGGAGGAATAGGAGAGGGAGGGTGGAAAGTATCAACGGAACTTCCGCAATGGGGAAAGTGTTTCTCTCTATACGGGGGGAAGGAGGAGGGGGATGGACACAACGATCGATTTGGACGCGCGTTGGACGATGATAAAGTTTGACGTGAATCTGAATAATAAATCCTCTTTGACGTACGATTTCACTTTCTAACGATAACGTAGGCAAGCAGCGAAGCTCGATTGAATTAGTTAGGGGTTGCGTATACTAAATGAGTGTGTGTGTATTTTTGACAATTGAAGACTCTTTTTATTATTATTATTATTATTATTATTATTATTATTATTATTATTATTATTATTTTAATTTCTTTTTTTTACTTTTTCCTTTGGTCGAGAAATTTTTGTTGATAGGTTTTTTGGTCCTTGGTAAGGCAAGTACTTACACGAAGTGGTGGGAGGAGAAGTGGTCTCAGTGATTGTGTGTGAGGGAGAGGGAGTGAGAAAGAGAGTGAGAGAGAGAAAGGGCGAGGACGAGGACGAGGAATAAGGAAAGCAACAAACAAAAAGAAAAGAAAAGAAAAGAAAGAAATAAAGAAAGGAAGGAAGGAAAAAAAAGGAAGGTCCACGAACCGTAGATATACATGACATAGCATATATATATATATATATATATATATATATATATATATATATATATACTGTACGTGGGGACAGCACGCAAAGGAAAAGGGAGGAGAGAAAGTTGAGTTCGCGTAAAGTCAATGGCCGACACGAGCGAGGGCGTTATAAATCCGTGACTTAAATTTAGATCTGTTCTCTTTTTTTCTTTCGAAAACGACGGTTTTCCTCCATCTTAGTAAGACATCGCCCGGTGCTGCCATCGGACGGGACAATGACCGTACCAAAAAACGCGCTTTTCTTGACCGTTATAATTTAAATAGTTAAAAATGGAAAGAGAACAAAATGGCGAAGTAAGTACCAGATAAAATTCGCAATCGATATAATTAAGACGATCGATGATACTGCCGTAGGAATAATTATTTTTTGTATTTATCTTATATATATATATATTTCGGTTATATGATTCTTTTTACTATCTTTTGACACTTCCGCGAACAAGACGTCGGCGATCGATAACATTGACGTAGGAAGTATTTTTGAATTTATTTATTTACTTTATTATTTTTTAAACTTTTAACGCGGTTATATATGAACCCAATAATTTTCTTATTTTCCTCTTCCTCAAGATTTTCGCGAACGAGACGTCAACAAACCAAGCGATTCTCTTGGAGATGCTTGTTTTTCCTTTTTTTTATATTACCCAAGAACAATATAGGGACGTTCGAAGGATAGATCGATTAAAAAAAAAAAAAAAATTCCGACGAAACTTTTTCTCTTTCTTTTTGTTTTTTAAATTGGTCTAAAATTTCTTAAATCTCTTTATCATACAACCATGCGTCGATCTAATAGAGCGTCCGTGAACTATGATTACATAAACTAGAGGTATTAGATTTAGTTCGACGTTAAAGACGAATCTGTGTTCACTCTCTCTGTGTTCTCTTGTGTGGTACACACCAGAAACGTTTAATTTTGTTCTCGCGTACCGGTTCTCTAGCGTGTTATACGGCACGGCGGCCCTGATGAAAGTTTTTTACTTTATCGGAGTCCGCCCGGCAAATCAGCAGTGGAAGAGAAGGGGAGGATCGATTTTCTATCCGCGAGATCACTGCAAGACGTTAATCAGAGGGAGGAGCGACGAATCGCGTTCATTTTCCGGCATTCCAGAGTCGCGTATCCTGTTTGCGTTTGATGTCAGCGGCGGGCCAGCATCGATACGATCGAATTACATACACGTGCGCGCACACGTGCATAACTTTTGTTGGCGTTCGACGCCATTGCCGGAGGCTGTTACTCGATCGTGTATGTTCCATCCTGCTGTTTCTCTCTCTCTCTCTCTCTCTCTCTCTCTCTCTCTCTCTACCTACCTACCTACCTACCTATCTATATCTCTTTCTCTCATTGTTCATAGTTTTGAGTTCGTTTAACCTTTCGCGTTGTGCCGCTGAAAAAAAAAATAAGGAAAAAAAATTTCTATGCACCCGTCCCGTCCATCATTTTTTTTTTCACCAGCCTCCTCTCCTCTCCTCCTATCCACCCAACCATTCCCTTTGCACCCCAGCGTACGTCACGCTTTTGATATCACGTGGAACAGCCATCGTTACTTTTACGAACGTAGGATGGATGAATCTCGACAATTATTTTATACGCTTTTGTCAGATATATGTAGGTATTCGTATATTTGTATGTATACATGTACGTATGTATGTATGTTCTGGGCCAGAATAATAATTGCGTGCTTTGAAAGAGTACCAGCTTGCTCGATAGACTCTTTTCTATTCTGTTGGTGGTTTTTTCTTTTCTTTTTGATTTAAGTTCGTTTTTTTCCTTTTTTTTTTTTTTTTTTTTTTTTTAATATTAATCAAAATAACACATAATATCTATGAGAAACGAGAAAGATTAAATGATTCCGAGCAGTCAAAGGAACTCTATATTATGTGTATCGATCTATCCATCTATCTATATATATATATATATATATATATATATATGCATGTATGTATGTATGTATGTATGTATGTATGTATGTATGTATGTATGTATGTATGTATGAATGTATGTATGTATGTATGTATATTATACGTACATATGTATAGATTTATACGATGTTACATGGAACGCGTAAATCTCTCGACGTAGACTCGTTATCTTTACGAATTACCAAGCGAAAACAGTTCGGAGCATTGAAAGTATTTCCAGGAATATATATATATATATATATATATATATATGTATGTATTTATTTATTTATTTATTTATTGCTCCAACCCGTCTCTCCTCTTCCTCCCTCAGATTCCCAAAACTGTGCGCGATTCATCAGAATTTCATAGTTATTCAGTAATTCAGATGAAAACGGTAAAATAATGAACGTCTTTGTTCTTTGCTCGTCATTGATTCGACTGTACGTATTCTTACACATACATACACACACACACACACACACACACACACACACACACACACACACACACACACACAGGCACGCATGCACATAAATCCATATAAATATATATTACATTTGATAAAAATTCGTTTTACGAACGAGATTAATAACAAAGAGGTGATTCAATGATATTTCTCACTATCATTATCATCGTCGTCATCGTCGTCATCATCATCATCGTCGTCATCATCATGATCGTTATCATTATCATCATGATCATTATCATCATTTTCTCTTTGTATATTTCTCTACGTGAATTCTCTAAGTCGAAAATGTAGGAATTAATGTGACAGGAGAGAAAGTGAATGAGAGAGACAGCGAGAGGGAGAGAGAGAGAGAGAGAGAAAGTGATAAATAGGTAGATGGAAAAAGAGAGAGAGAGAGAGAGAGAGAGAGAGAGAGGGAGAGAGAGGGAGAGAGAAAGAGATAGATGGAACTGAAGTTTGCACGATGAAATACTCAGTGATTTGCAGAAACGTTGGAAAGCAGCTTTATACGATTATTATCTCTGCTTCTAAGGTTTCCAACTTGCTACCTTATTATGCGTGCACCCCAGGCCCCATGTGTACAAATCCTCATCCTGGTTACTCATCCTTTCCCACCTTCCATTCCCCACTCTTCCTCCCTTCTGCATATTTCACGTAACCGATCCACGATTCCTGAGTTTCTACCATCGGTTCTCTTTCTCTCTCTCTCTCTCTCTTTCACGTATGTACATCGGACTACCTGGCATTCCTTGATTTAATTAATTAGCAGGAATTAATCCCAATTAGCGGACTTTGTCTGATAGCTTGGAGGCGAGTTGTACCGATGATACGTTGCTGTTTCTGATCTCTCTTCGTAAATGTCGAGTTACAAATGCGTTAAACGCGGCGGCACATCTATAGATAAAATGTGCATGTAAATTTACGTACACGTATACGTTACACATAGAGAGCGAGAGAGAGACAGAGAGAGAGAGAAAGAGAGAGAGAATGAGAGAGAGAATGAGAGAGCAATAATCATTCGTATTCTCCCTCTCGCTCTTGACAAGAGAATAGAGAATCCCTTTCGAAAGCTGCTTTGCATATAATAGCATCGTTCGATCAAAACGCGGATTTAATCCTTCTTATCGCGTGGAAACGTAAACGATTAGGAATAACGATAATAATTCGTGTAGGTCGTATAACAGAGTGGCCTTCGTTAGAGTATGCCGTTTGATGGATGTACACGATGGATTTCGATCACATCAACGTAAAATTCAATCGAAATTTTTTATCGAAAAAGGAAAAAAGTAAAACGAAAAGATATATATATATATATATATATATATATATATATATATATATAAAGAGAACTTTGACGAGATAACGATGAGGGTAGTTCGAGGATCGTTAACAATGTATTTGAGAAAAATCAAAACTACCCTACTTGTTAGCGGAGTTCCTTTCAAATTTTTATTGGTAAAGGGGAGAAATTAATTTGAAAATTCACATTGGAAGAGCAAACGTTTCATGTATTATGAATGTATTATTCTATGTGTGTGCGTGCGTATATCTGTGATGCATAAAGTGCGAAAGATAGAGAGAGAGAGAGAGAGAGAGAGAGGGAGAGAGAGAGAGAGAGAGAGAGAGAAATTCTCTCATGTGCCGATAATTAATATCGAACTGTTCGATTCACATACACATACACACACACGCGCGCGCGCGCGCGTAGCACACGTATACATAAACGTAGACGCACGTGTATGTAAACGTATATGCACACGTATACATAAACGTACACATAGAGAATCATTTGTGGACCCTCGGGTAAAACGTTTCCGATGCATCGTAGAATTCGGTCCTATCGTCGACGGCGTTAATTAATATTTCATTTGGTATGATTTAAATCCTCGAATGGGGTGATATTGAATTTTTCAATTCTTGTCTTGGAAAAAGAAGAAAAAGAGGAAGGAGCAGAAGTATAAGAAGTAAATGAAGTAACAGTTAATATATTTCAATTTTTGATAACATTTTTTCCACTACGTTATTAGCACGTTATATACATATATACACACGCGCGCGCGCGTGTACATACATAAATACAAAGTATGTAGTATATGTATTTCTACGTAATCAGAATGGATAGTAATATATACGTAGAGATACATACATACATATATATATATATATATATATATATATATATATATATATATCATTATATGGAATAAGTCGTAGAATCCAAACGATCTTTCGCTCTCGCGAACAAACTCTCTCCTTTTGTTACGTTATATCCTTTTTGCAAATTACCAACGATTTTAATTAATCCTCAGGCAGAAACGCAACGTGGAAATCCCTCGTTTCTGTTTCTACCTCAAAAGCGACATTTCTCGTCTCGCGATCGTTGTCCTCTCTCTCTCTCTCTCTCTCTCTCTCTCTCTCTCTCTCTCTCTATCTGTATTTCTTTCTTTCGGTTCTCTTTTTGTGTTCTTCTTTCACAGAAATTAATTAAAACCTGGCAAAACATGCTTCCTAAAGGTAACCGGAGGTAGAAACGATCGATTCACCTGTCTCTTTCTCATTATCTCTTATCTCCGTTATTATACGTTGAATTTAAAAAAGAAAAAGAAAAAAGATATAAGAACAAAAAAAGAAAGAAGAAAGAGAAAGTAAACAATGAGAACAGGTTCATACGTCATCGATACGATTTATTTTTCCTCGTCTTCTTTAATGACGCCTCCCTCATGTTTTCTGTGTACACATTAGTATGATGATGGCGCCAGTAAAATCACAGATCCAACGATTTTATATGTTTCGTTTTGCTATTAGAAACCGCATTCAGAGATTCGGTATAAAAAGGGAATCGAATCCCGAATAGTATATATGTATGTATGAGCAGTTGATTTTGGAAGTTGGGCAATTCCATTTGATGTTATTGCTAGATATGTAATGCTTTGCATATTTGAATGCATTTAAAAATATTTGCAAGCAGCAATAGACTTATTTTATATTTTTTGTGGTATTATTTTCATGTCAATTTAATGTGAAATAATGGTAATTCGTGTTGGATCAAAAAAATCATGGTTTTGGTATGCGCCAATGGGCTCGCCTCACTTTCAAAAACAAATTGTAATAAATATCTTTGTCGAAATAAACTGCTAGTAAGAAATTTATACTGATATTAAAAGATATTCATTGCGGATTGATTAAAAACATAAATATTGTGTTGATTCGTAATAACGATTAGTTTTAACTATTTTTTTTTATTTCTTACAAAATGGACAATATATTTTATAAGTATATATTAACACGATACTGTCGTCAACTGTATACGGTAAAATCACAGAATCAGCAATTCTTTTTATATTTAATTTCGTTCGGTACAAACCGCATGCGTCGATTCGGTAAATATAGTGCATCATAATGACGATGTCGGACGATCCAATTATTTTATCGGTTGATGCAACATTAACCCTGGCCAATCGATGTTCAATTGTTCGAGAAAACAAAGAAAAAGCAAAAGTAAGTAATTAGCTAGATTGTGGTTGGCCGTACGATCGAAAATCGAACGTCGTTGAACATTGGGATCGATTGGCAAACGGTTGACAACATAATATATCGATAACGTTCAAAACGTGTTGCGTGCGAATTTAAAGTAAGCATTAGGCATCGGTCTTAATCTATTCTCTGACATGACATCGATCATGATTCCTAACTCTGAACAATCTCCTCTTAACATTTCCTGCTTTCCATTTTTTTTTTGACATCGTCAAACATGACTCTAAAGAATTTCTTCTTAACATTTCCTGCTTTTGTATACAATTGCTCGAGGAAACAAAGAAGAAGTAAAATCAAGGAAGTCGTACGATCAAAAAATCGTTTCGTGTGAACGTTAAAATTTTAATGAACTTACGGTAAAAAAGTTCATTCACAGGATACCTATTCGGGAGGTTTTTTTTTTTTTTTTAATTTTCCTAATTGTTTTCTGTGCTGACGTATATATCTTATATCTAGATTATTCGTACGACACTGCCGGTAAATCATAGATTCGCCGGCCATTTTTTCCATTTGGTTATCCAAAAAAACGCATACATAGCGTATTTGATAAGAAAAGTGAATCGGTTCCTGGTTCAGACATATATGCGTATGTATGTAGTAATAACGACTTGTTCAGACGATCCAATTGTTTGTATCGGCAAATACACAATATTGATCCTAAACAGGCGACGTATGATTGTTCGAACAAACAAAAGTAAAGCAGCAATACTGAGAAAGAGTTCGATGGGGGAAAAGATTCGGCGTATGATCAAAAACTGATTCGCGTGAATCGTTACATGAATCATTCGATGAAGATTAACAATTGATTGCAATCGGTTCCGCAAAATTACCGGTACGGTTAAAACGTGTGCTGTGTTAATTTGAAGTTTTTTGTTTTTTTTTTTTCGTCGAATGCACGATCATTCTCTCTCTCTCTCTCTCCCTCTCTCCTTTGTTCTCCTTCGACTTTTTCTAGGAATAAAATAAATATTCAACCCCGATTTCGTACTCGTTATCACGTGATAGGCATTTACGATCGCTTTGAATTCTAATCGCCAGGTTAAATTCCCTCGTTAGATATCGTAACGATCGTTCGTAGTTTTATCGAGGCTCGTTAATTGGCGCACAACAATGGTGCTCAGTGGTTTTCAAAGAGATTTTCTCGCTAAACTTTCCTTCTTTTTTTTTTTGTTTTTATCTTTCTTTTCTTCTCTCTGTAAAAACGTCGGATAATATATCCTACGTTTTCCATGGTATATATATATATATTTTTTTGTCTTCGCTTCTTAAGAATAAAGTATATATTTCGTCATTTGTCTTTTTTCTTCATGAGGAAACTATCTCCCGTATATTTTTACGTAAAAGAGACGCAAAAACGAATTGGAGAACCCTTTGCTCGTAGTTGTGCTCTCTTCGTTCAAAGGTGAAAAAAGTAAAAAAAAAAAAAAAAGGAGAACATAAAAAATAAAAAAAGAGAAAAAATAAGAACAAAGAAAGGAAGGTATAAAAACGATGAATTTTAGCGGTATCATGGGAAATTTACAAGATGGTTCCGCGTTCGATATTTTATATCGTCGATAACAAGTCGCGATATAATAGAATGTTGGTCTCGTGGCTAATGAAAGCGTCAGAAAGTCGTTACGAAACAGCATTCATCGAAACAGCTGCTGTTACACTACGTTACAAACGAAATTACGAACGTCTTCGCGTAAATCTTTTGAATGGTCATACTATTATGTCGTTATCGTCTTGTTAGTTTCCACGGCACCATTTGCCGAACGTTGAAACCTCGAGAGAGGACTCTACTACGACCACTCTTGAATCATTCGATCTTAAAGATCTTTTGAAGATGGTACTCATCATTTCTATTTTATTTTTCTCTTTATTTTTTGTTTCTTTTAGCAGGTGGACGTAAGAAGAGATCAAGAAAAAGCTAGAAAATGTACGGTTTCTCTCTCTCTCTCTTTTCTTTTTTAAGTCGATCTTAACTGTGCCAGACTTCTTATATCTGCACTAGCTCGAAAATAAAAGGAAGAAGAATGAAGGTAAAGCGAGATAAGATTGAATGAGGAAGTTTGAAATGATAGAAATAAACTGAATGAGTTAATAAAGTTTTCTGCAATCGAAGGAGATACGCGGCTATCTCTATATAGACGGATTATATTAATGTCTTTCGTCACCTTTGTATCATCATTCTCTTAGTTCAAATCAATCCATACGCAACGTATGTATTATTGTATATCGCATGTATCAAGGTTTTGACGTAGCTCTGACGTAACTAGCGATCATTGATTAACTCTCCCGATCGTGGCTTGTGGCCGATCGGAAGGAATACCTTGGCAGAGTCTGGGGACCCTAGAGACTATCTCTGTGTAGGTGTCCCGTTGCTGCTACGTGCCTTTGCTAATATGCGAGCTACGAATGCCGTTCCCCCTTTCGACAAAGCTAATCCGATCGACTCCTCGCGTCGCACTCAACTCGATGCATTTCTGCTGACCTGAGTTAGAACGTCTATGATAGTCTATGTCGCGAGTGTGTTAAAGTGTATCACTGAGTGTGACTGCCTCTGTCTTTGCGCGTTGGATAGAGATAGTTAGATAGATAGAGAGACCGCTTCTCGTTCGGTGATTTCTAAAAGCTTGTTCACACGACACCAAATCGGTTTATTTCCCATGATCGATTATTTCACTGTTCTCCACACTGACGCATTTTATACGTACATAGAATTCATATGGAATCAGTAATTTATTGTATTTGTTTTGGTCCGGTAAAAATCGCATGCATAGATTCGGTAAAAATAGTGACCCGTATTATGACGACGTTCGTACGATCCAATTGTTTTATCGGTTGATGCAACATTGATCATGGCCAATCGATGTTCAATTGTTCGCAATTGTTCAAGTGAAGAAAAAAAAGAGGCAAAATTAAGATAGTTGTGAGGGGTGAGTGCGGACATAGTTTCAAAAAACCCTTTCGTGTGAATGTATATTGCAATAGGGTTGCAATTGGTTTAACGAAATCATCGATACCGTCAAAACATCTGTCCTGTGATATTACAGTATGAGCTTGCTTATAGGACACAGAATCGGTTTTATTTTTTTAATTTTCTTCTACAGTGGCGCGACACTGTCGTCAACCGTAGTTAACACGACACTGTTATCAACCGTATACGGTAAAATCGGAAATAAAAATATAATTTCGCTCGGTAGAAATCGCATGCGTCGATTCGGTAAATATAGTGAATCATAATGACGATTTTTGGACGATCCAATTGTTTTATCGGTTGATGCAACATTAATCCTGGCCAATCGATGTTCAATTGTTCGAGAAAACAAAGAATAAGCAAAAGTAAGTAATTAGCTAGATTGTGGTTGGCCGTACGATCGAAAATCGAACGTCGTTGAACATTGGGATCGATTGGCAAACGGTTGACAACATAATGTATCGATAACGTTCAAAACGTGTTGCGTGCGAATTTAAAGTAAGCACTAGGCATCGGTCTTAGACTATTCTCGGACATGACATCGAACATGATTCCTAACTCTGAACAATCTCTTCTTAACATTTCCTGCTTTCCATCTTTTTTTTTGACATCAAACATGATTCCTGACTCTGAACAATCTCTTCTTAACATTTCCTGCTTTCCCTTATTTTTTTTGACATCAAACATGACCCTTGACTCTGAACAGTTTCTACCTAACATTTCCCCATTAATTTTCTTTTTTTTTCTCTTTCTGGTAAGTAAACATCGACGACACGTAGGGAAAGGAAATAATGAACGTAATTCCGTCGATGTATGAAGCGTTTAATCTGAGCGAAACGTTTAATTACATCCCCTAACGTGAGTGAGAGAGAGAGAGAGAGAGAGAGAGAGAGAGAGAGAGAGAGAGAGAGAGAATGAAAGAGAAAGATAGGCAGAGAGAAGAAAGAGAGATCGCTTTTTCATTTTTAATTTTAATTGCACGAAAATTCCGATGGTTTTTTTTACGGTATAATCATAACAAAAACAACAACGACATCGACAACAACAATGGAAGGTTTCTTTTTTGTCTAGCATTTCTAAAGGTAGAAGAAGGGGTTTAAGCGAAAGAGGAACGAAGGGTCATAAGAGAGCAAAGGGTTCGAATCCTCTACCCTAGTAATAAAGCGTTCGTGCGCGCTAAATTTACGTGTAATCCTTCCCTCTCCCTCCCCCTCCTCCTCCTTTTTCCTCCCCTCCTCACTCTCTCTCTCTTTCTATTTATTTGCCTTCTCTTGGTGAAAATGTATACGAGAAAGCGGGATACAGATAGAGAAAGATGGATGGATAGATAGATAGATAGATAGAGATAGAGAGAGAGAGAGAGAGAGAGGGAGAGGGAGAGGGTTGAGGATAGAGGATAGAGGGTAGAACAGCTTCGGGGTTGGGCACATTTTCCTGGGGTGTCATTATGAACTTCCGGATATTAAATTTGTGCCGGTCGGTCCATGCACACACGCAGTTACCGTGGTAACCCCTTTTTACTCGTGTATCCATCTCTATCTCACTTTCTATAATACAAGCTCTCTACTACCATTGCAACTACCTCCTCTACCTACCTATCTACCCAACCTCCAACCTCCACCCTCGAGTCTTCGTGGCTTTACGATCATTATTAGTACAGCAAGTGTCTGTGGTTCTTTAATGGATTCCAACCGCGCTGTGGTTACCGATTACGTTTCGTCGCACGACAGACGCGACCTGAAAACCGTGAAAACCGTTTCTCCAATGTACCCTCGTTTTTACCCTTCTTTTCGATCAGATCACGTTTACGAGTTTTCGACGAGCAAACAAAAAAGAAAAAGAGAGAATGAATCTTTCGTTGTTGGAATCGGAGTCGCCATATTTGAGAAAAATTTACACGGACATTTCATCGTCGAATTCACTTTTTGGACAGATAGATTTTTCTTTTTTCTTCATTCTCTCTCTCTCTCTCTCTCTCTCTCTCTCTCTCTCTCTCTCTCTCTCTCTCTCTTATCTTTGATCAACGAGTTCGTTTAAAATTGATGGTGTCAGAGTCATCGTTATCGAGGAAAAATTTCAGGAGAAGAATACGTAACTTCATCGTCGAATTTTCTTTTAGGCAGACCGATTTTTTTTACCACTCTCTCTCTCTCTCTCTCTCTCTCTCTCTATATATATATATATATATATATATATCCCTCGTATCTTTGGTCAACGATTTCATTTAATTGGTCCGAATCCCACTCTTTTTCTCACCGTTCACGGATATTGCGGCGATGCAATTATTTGTCGGTTTAATTGCACACGCTTGTGGATTTTCGCGGATGGATTTTAAAGGGCCCGTGGTAACCGCGCGAACGGTGCTAGTGAAGTATGGTAGGTTGGGTGGTTGGAGGGAGTTGGGTAGAGTGGCGTGAGGTGAGGTGAGGTGTGTGAGGGTGGGTGTACGTATGATCGATCTCTCTTCGACAGGAAAGTGTGCAAGAAGGGTGGGTGGGTGGTGAGGGAAGTGAGGAGAGGTACCTTCGTTTATCCTTTCATCGCTGGACCATGCTTGTTCTTTTTCCTTCTTTCACTCTTTTCACGAATTTTCTGTTTCACTCTTAACCCCCTCTCTTTTCTCTCCCTCCCTCTCTCTCTCTCTCTCTCTCTCCCTCCCTCTCTCTTTCTCTCTTTCTCTTTTTTTGTTCCCTTTACAGTAGAGTCGTTAGTCAACGATCGCTAATTAAATTTTGTCACGATCGACGAAAAAATCGTCGGATTTCTTTCGAATTATTTTCTCTGTTAAATCAATGTTTTTTTTTTCATTGATTAATTAATTAAGATTGTTATTTATTGGATCAATATTTTTCAAGATTTTTAATTGGTATTATTAAGAAAAAACGGTCAAATAAGAAAAATATCAGATCCCTTAATACAAGTGGTCATTTTATTACACGGATTAATACGTCATTGTTATTGCGTAACATACTTTTTGTTATAAATATTTTATTATAAATAACTAACCAAAATGTTCTTACACAGGTATACATATGTATATATATATACGTATCGACCATTTATTTTACATAATAATTATCGTTAATTAATAAAAATATTAACCACTAATAAATAATAATAGAAAGAATTGATTAAATTTATTGATGTACGAATTGATTAACGATTGACGATTAACGTTTACGACAAGTGATCATCATGTACCTGTAACTTTCGATTGTTAATGATATCGATGATAATAGATACCAAAGAGTGAAAGGAATTTATAACGCAAACTAGGATTATGAGAATACGAAAGATCCCATGCACATAGATAATACTAATCTATTATTCAAAAGCATGCCTGCCTGCCTGCCTAGCTGCCTACCTTTCTAGCAGCTGGCTGACTGAATGACTGGCTTTTCGGTTTGGCAGGCTTTACGAAACGGTTTGGGCATAATTATAAAGGGCTTTCGTACGTTTCTGGATGATGCATCCTGATAATAGCACGATAACAAGCAAGTGAGCGTTGACTTTAATCCTTGTTCGAAATTACTGCGGTTAAATTGGACTTTCGATCCTGATGGTATTTGGGTGGACTGAGGGCTGATGGTGGTGGTGGTGGAGATGTAGAAGGGCGAGGGGGAAGGAGTTAGAAGCGGCGGGACGCGTTGGTGTAGATACTCGTTTGATTTTGATTAGGAAGGCGGCCAGCTTGACCGGTTCGGATTAACGCACAAAGGGAGTTTAGATGATTAGCCGCGTACACGTCGAGAGTGCTTAGGATGTTTGGAAAGCAATTGAAACGGTCTGCTACTGTTATTCCTTCTTTCCTCTCTCTCTCTCTCTCTCTCTCTCTCTCTCTCTCTCTCTCTCTCTCTCTCTCTTTCTCTCTCTCTCTCTCTCTCTCTCTATCTCGTTTTCTCTTCCCCACTTTTTAAATTTTTTTTTCGTGGGAACATTGCCTCGTAGAGAATTTTTCTGATATCAGCAAATGTGACCCTTGTCGTTAAGAACCCATGTTCCGTGAATAAAGATAATACATACCGAATTTATATATATATATAGGTATGTACGTTAGGTAACAGTAATAGGATCCAACCCTTTTTTATCTCTGCCTATTTTTCTTCTATTTCTTTCAGCTGTCTTGGGACTGAGGTGAGGGGGTTGGGGTTAGGGAGGTGGAGGGAATGGGAGAAGTAGAAGGAAAGGAATCGAAAAGCTTTCGAATTCGTCGTCGTCGTCGTCGTCGTCGTCGTCGTCGTCGTGTGTAAGTCGAGAAAATTACCGTCGACGTCTGCGGAACGGTCCTTGCCAGAATGGAAAATCGATATAGTTAAGCGTTTATGCCGAACGTTAAAGGGGGTGGTGAATGCTAGTGGTAGTGGGAGTGGGCGTTAGGAGAGTGTGGTAGGAGAGATTCGAGGTCGAGATCGAGGTTGAGGTAACAGTTTCTACAATTTTGAAGAAAATTTTCTTTCCTCCTTTCAAGATTTTACGTACAGTTATTTCAGAATAAGAAGAAGCCGAAGAAGAAAAGGAACCGCGATATGAGTTTTTCGATAATACTATTCGTTTTATCCTTATTATCATCCTAGTTTCGTACGAATGTGATCTCTTTTGGAACGTACCAGAACGATTAATTCGTTCGTCGTTATGAGAATTCTCGTTAAGGTTTTGAGGTTATGCTCGATAAATTTCGTACGATTTGATCTTTCGAACGACTATATATAACGAAGTAATTCGTTCGTCGTTTGAAAAACTAACCGTTAAAATTTTAAGGTTGCGTTATGGACGTTATATTATCGTTTCGAAAGTAGTTTACCACAATAACTTATACTTATCATTTCGTTCGCTAACGTTGGAATTATATCGGCCATTTTTATTTCCCAGAATTCATTGGTTATTTGCACGACAACAAAATGGCGAACAATTTTCGGGAATCGTATATACACATTTTCTAGTTCGAAACGATGCAAGCGCGGGAGAGAGAGAGAGAGAGAGAGAGAGGGAGGAAGAGGTAGATAGAGAGAGAAATGGAGATAGATATTTGAGAACGTTGTTAACGATCCATCCACCACCCCTATCGCTTTACATTTCATCCCCCTATCGAAGTAAGTTTATACTTGGTGATCCTTCGGTCAAGGAACTTTCTGAACGTATATGATATTATTAAGTGTTGACAGTGTCATCTATCTTGATGTTCCCACACGAACGTCCTTTCGCAACTATATATTTTCCTTTAGCGCAACGTAACAGAGTTACGATGGGTTTCCATCTCTTCGCGGTATTTGAGAACATGATGATCTCATTGAGTTCTTATTCCCCAAGTAAACGATGCTTTGAGAGAGAGAGAGAGAGAGAGAGAGAGAGAGAGAGAGAGAGAGAGAGAGTTTAGTTTACGGAGGTTGATCGGGAAATGGATGGGAATAAAATCAACGATATAGATAAAGTAAAATTATGGGTAAAGAAAAATTGTCGATGTGATTGACGATGAATTTGTATTGTTTATAGACGATGAGTATTTAGTAATTGTTTGATGTGGAAATTATCTCGATGACTTCGAGATATTTGTTTTGTTAATGTGACCTGTGTTTAAGGATTAAATTGTTCGCGATTGGTTCGTTTTCGAATACAACAAATAAATTCGGCAATTGTAGTACATGTGAAAGTAAACTGGAGTATATTCAGGCGTGTATTTTATTTTATTTTTATTTTTTTTTTGTATCTAGTTGAAGAGAACGGTCTTTTAATACTTTGGAGTAGATTTTAGAGTAGGTATAGGAAATGTTCGCAGGATTAATAACTGGAAAGGGTAAGGGATAGGGCGTGGTCCTTCGAAAAGTGGGTATAGAATTTTAGGCCTAATTAATATACTGTCGTATCACGTTGATAGTAATGATAATAATAATTATAATAATAATAATAACGAAGATAATAATATTGATGATGATGATGGTAATATGATAATAATAATGAAAATGAAAATAATAATGACAATATTATTGTAATAGTAATAATATAATAATAATAATAACAATAATAATAGTAGTAATAGTAATAAATGATAGATATATTTTCAATTAGCGTCGATTCTGTACATTAATCTGACATTGTATCTAATGTGATATATTTTTTCTTTTATGAAATTGAGAATTGATTCAAAGACTATAATAATAATAATAATATTAATAATTATATTAACAATTATAATAAATAGATAGATAAATAATAACTAATAGAAATAATAATAATCTATGTACACTGTATTCAATACGACACATTTTTTTTAATGAAGTTCAGGTCAAACAGATTAATAATAATAATAATAATAAACAATAGAAATATTTCAGAACTGCGCTGACGTTTCATATAAATCAGTTCACATTCTATCCAATATGACCAATTTTCTTTTTGTTTGTAATGAAATTGAGATCAAAGAATATAATCACAACAATAACAGTAACAACAAAAACAAAACAACAACAACAACAACAATAATAATTATTATAATTATTATTATATAATACAAGTAATAATTTGGAGAGAGGGTGACATTTATTTTTTTTTCTGTTTCTTCAAAAACTTCTTATAAAAAACAAATAAATAAAAAAACAAAAAATTGTAAATATTGTAAGAATAACAATGTCTTGTACATAGACGGGGGAGTTGAGGAATCTTGGTTACACCCTATGTAAACCATTGTACGACACGATATTTTTTTTTGAACGGACATCGAGTTAACGCTAACAAGATTGCGCTCGAAGGGATCCACGGTATAATCTCTATCCATTCTCGTATCTCATTCCCTTCGGCGTTCTTCTTCTTTTTCCTCTTCTTCATCCTCCTCTTCTTTCTCTTTTTGTTCTTCCTCTTTCTCTTTCTTTCGAGATTACATCGTAACACAGGACTCTGGTGTCCATGTTACTCACCTTCGAAAGAGACTCCTTGTCTTTTCTTTTCTGCAAAGAGAGATAGAGATAGAGATATATAGATAGATAGATGGATGGATGAAAGGAGAAAGAGAAGGAGAGAGGGAGGGATGAGGGTTAAGGCGGGTGTGGGTGGGTGGGTGAGAAAATGCTTTCGCTAAAATCGCTTTCTTATCAAGCTTTCTCTCTCTCTCTCTCTCTCTCTCTCTCTCTCTCTCTCTCTCTCTCTCCCAGCGTTTAATAGACCTTCAAGCATCTCAACAATGTCTTTCCTGTAATCGTTAAACGCAACTTGATGGTTAATGAACCATTGAACGCTTGTCTATACTACTACTACTACTACTACTATCATCGAAGCAAAATGGCTAAGCGTGTTCTGCCTTTGTTCATGTTCAATCTATTATTTCGAATACGAAATTCGTACCGAAGGCACGAATACGCGATAATTATTTACAAATTTTATTTCGATTTATAAAGATATACGCGCGCGCGTTTGTATGGTATGTATGATATTTCGGACGCAAGTCACTTTAAATCCGAGATTTTTACAATAAGATATTACCGAGTGATATTTTTTTTTCCTTTTTCTTCTTCTTTTTTCCTTTCTGTTTTTATTTTGTTTCGTTTGTTTGCTTGTTTCGTTTTGCTTTCTTTTTTATTTTCAAACGGAGCATAATACATAAAGTCATTTATTATTCATACGTAATAATATCAATATTAATAACACTTATTGAATTTATATAAATTGATAATATTGAAATTAATGATATTTATTAATGCATAAATAAATTATTTTAATATTAAAAATTTTCATTGCGTGTATGTGTTTCTCTTTGTGTGTGTGTATATATTAATGTGTGTGTGTGTGTGTGTGTGTGTGTAATATGTAATATGATCGATTATACATTACATATGAAACGGAATATATCGGACAAATGGTAATCAGCAGATATTTTTTTTATTACATTTTCACGGGAAATGCGACGTAATTTTGGGTAGAATTTAATTACGAAGAAAATTACAGTGATTTGCGGATCGTTGATATAAATTGGACCTTTGACATATATGATCCAGCAAACGATAAATCTAATAAATTGGATCTTGGATGTCGTTAATTAAAATCATCATTTCGTGAAAAAAAATTCTGTCGACGAACTTTGATCGTATCGTACAAAAAGATATATATATATATATATATATATATATATATATATGTTGCTATATAAAAAAAAGTTATTTATGGTTTATATATATGTGGCGTATATAAAAATCATACTGTGCTTCATATATATCCGATCACTTCTATGCATGATAGTTTCATCGATAGTTCTATTAAATGATTTAAATTATTTTTAAAATATTTATAATAAAATGTCAGTTTATTAATACGTAATATAAATGATCATTAGTAAATATAAATGATTAAATATCAGTGTTGTGTCTGTGTTTATTATAAATACTAATCAATTTATTTAAAATACTGACGAATCATTAAGTTTAGAAAAATTTAGATTGTTTAATAATCCTATAATGTATCGATGTAATAATAATGTTATTAATCTTAATATTAAAGTATAATATTAAAATTAATATTATACTTAAATATTAATTTTAAAATATCGATTAAAAATATTTAAATATACCTAATTTCATTTTTTATAATTAATATCAGTCACATAACCAATGAAAAAGATGTACACAAAATTTTCTTCATTAACATTTTCTTGTTATTAAAAAAAGAAAAAACACAAAACGACAAAACATAGTTACCATTCTGTAACTCTTATTAAAAAAAAACCCTTTGATATGCGCGTACACAGATCTGCTTTTTTTTCTCCTATCTTACTCGAGCTCTTTAAATATTATATTCATTACTATAATAATAATAACAACAACTTGCATACATATTACTTTCAATAGCAATTACTTCTTCTTATTCTTTTCTTTTTTCATTTTTTCATTTTTACATTTTTCCTTCGAACCTTCGGATTAATTACTACTGCACGCTAATGCAAACTATTATTACTTTTCCTTTACTGCAGTAACGAAAATTCTAAGGAGAATAAAACATCATAAAGTTAACATACGTGGATATGGGTATAGAAAAAGGAGAGAGGTTGGTGGGGCGGGGGGTAGGTTGTTGAGTTAGAATGGATGATAAACAAATGCCTAAGGGTAGAAGGACGAAGTCAAGCCCTCGAGGTCAGATTCATCAACATCGTACATTCAGGCTTCTGGTTAATTACGAGACCTTTCTATCTCTCTCTCTCTCTCTCTCTCTCTCTCTCTCCCCCTCATTCCTTCCACCCTTTACCCCCACCCCAACTCCAATCCCAACTCCAGTGGCAGCAGCAGCAGCAGCAGCAGCAGCACAATCCTACCACAAATACCACCCCGCACCCGTGCTCACCCACATACCCAACACACTATCCATTCTTCTTCTGTATATCTATTCTACAGACAACGTCGCAAGTGTCTCTATGTTCAGAGGACACCTTCACACTTGTCTATTCTTCCTTTTTGTTACGTTGTCAGAAGATAGAGAACCTTGTAGTAGTTAGATGAGCAAAAGCGTTATCACATTATCAATTCCCTGTAGACTCGTCTTTTACGTAACTAGCATCAGATAAATATACATATATATATATATATATATATATATATATATATATATATAGATACATATGTATGTATGTATGTATGTAAGTATGTACGTATATATGTGTATGTGTGTATGTATAATAAATGTTTATATTTATATCGAAGGATATATAAACATCTATTTATATAGATGTGCGTGTGTGTGTATGTGGGAGTGTGTGTATATTAAGGTGTCCCGTAAGTTTCTTCCTTGTTTTTTATAGTCATTCACAGCGTGGCACGGAAGAAACTTAGGGGTCACCCTAATATATTATATATGTATATATACATACATACATATATATATATATATATATATATATATATTAAAATTTTATATTAATATCAAAATATATATAAATAAATATTTATATATATATATATATATATGTATGTATGTATAATATAATTCTATATTTATATCAGAATATATATATGAATATTTATATATAAATATATATATATTCTCTATATATTGAGAATCTATTATTGATATATTAATATAAATATATTAATATTAAATTATTATATTATTATTATATTAATACAAATGAAAATAAAAGAAATAAATTGTTATATTTTGTTTATGAGATTTACCTTGTAATTATAATATAATACTGTAATACATATTATTGGTCAATCGAACGATTGTTAGTATTATCTTTCCCACATTTTTTGAGAGAGAATAGCGGTGTATGTTAACACTTTTGTTCGTCACTGTATATACGGATTAAAGGACAGAGATAGTGACGAAGAGAGAGAAAGAGAGAGAGAGAGAAAAAGTGTTTATCAAATTCGTACCCGTACTTTCTTTATTCTCTACGTCGTTTCTTAATTTTTCTAAATTTTAATTTTTATCCGTGTTTTTTCGTACCCTCCGTTAAAGAAATCCTCATCAAATAGCTAGTGTCGCGAAACGTATGTTGTATGTATGTGCGTATGTATGTGTGTACGAAATAATATCTGTCGTTTTGTTGCGTGTGCGGTGTATCTTGTGTCCTGTTAAATAGATGGAAAGAGCGAGGGTGCGGAGAGAGAGAGAGAGAGAGAGAGAGAGAGAGAGAGAGAGAGAGAGAGAGAGAGAGAGAGAGAATAAGGAAGCAAAAAAAGAAATAATAATTAAAGTGCCACAGAGTCTGAAACGAAGTATATTATTAAGAAGTTATACGGGAACTTTTGATAGCGTGTTAATGTTGACGTTGATAGATCGTTAACCCAACTAGATTCTTTCATGATAAGTACACACACACACACACACACACACACACACATGGATACGTATGTAGATATATAACGCATTTGCGACATACGTTTTATTAATGTATTTAGTTTCGTATAAATATGTGTATATATATATGTTATACATACGTACGTACTTATATGACACGTTTGCGACATATGTTTTATATATATATATATAGAGAGAGAGGGAGAGAGATACATATATGAACTTTCATGATTATAGCATTTGACGATAATAAATGAACTCAGCGTATCTTACTGATCTTATTGCGTGCATTTTTTTAAAGAAGTTTTGCGACGTCAGTTTAACACGAGGGATTGGGGTTGAGAGGGTGAGTATTTGCGAGCAATATATGTATATATATATATATATATATATATATATATATATATATATATATATATCAATAATCTGATCTAAATCTAAATGAAATGTTTTCGAATAAACGAATATGTAAAGCTACATATGTATATGAATTTTTTATAGAGATGAGCGTTATCAATCGTTTAATTTAAACATTAATTTAATGTTAAACTTGGGATGATTTCGTAGAAAATTAATAAGACTTCTGGGCAAGATTATGAAAATCAATATTATCATAAACAAAATTTATTTTAATTTTTAACAATAATTTAATTTAATTTAATTTAATTTAATTATTTTAATTTAACCAATAATTTAATTCTGATTAGGAAATTAATACTTCAAACAATATTAATTATCAGTCTTGCTCTTTCTTTTATTATTTCATAATTAAAATTTGTGAATCAATGTTTCTATTATTTTCTTAACTTGTACATACACTAGTTTAATTTATTTAATATTAATATCTGTCAATAACCGGTAAAACAATCAATGTGTGTATCGTTAAAATTACAGAATTTCTCATGTGTTTCGTTGGAATGAAAATGTTGACAAACGCTGATTTCAAAAACAATGGCAGGGAGGTAGGGGGGGGTTATGAGATGGGATAGAAAAAATCGAAAGGAGGTCAATTTCGAAAGAAGTTTTTTTTTTTCCTTTTTTTTTTTTAATACTCGAATCGCTCGAATCTCGATTATCGAAAAACACGTGTTTCTCGTGGAAAACATGTGAATGTCTGTGTGTGTGTTTAGAGCGACACGGGTAGGTAGCAATCTTCTTCTTCTTCTTCTTTTCTTTCTTGGTAAAAACTTTCGTAGGCAGAATCATGCGAGAGGTATCCGCATAAATGCGTGAATGGATGTATATATGTGTATATATATATATATATATATATATATATATATATATATGTATGTATACATATGTATGTATATATCTATGTATGTATGTGTGGATGTATGTCTGTGTACGTACGATGCAAGGAAAATATGTTCATGAAAGGACATAAATACGTATATACATGCATACATACAAGCACGCACACATATACATATACATATGCATATACGAACACATACGCATGTATATACATAACATAGATATCATATATATATATATATATATATATATATATATATATATATATACATGTATATATAGGTGCACGCGCCTTGAAAACCGGTCTCTCGAGCGATACCCACGTGTCTCGTTTCTCACGTGCATCGAGAGAGACAAAGAGAAAGACAGATAGAGCAAAGAGAGAGAGAGAGAGAGAGAGAGATGGAGAGAGAGAGAGAGAGAGAGAGGGAGGGAGAGGGAGAGAGTGATAAACCCTCTCTCGATGGCTATACTTTAACACCAGCTCTCGTGGTTTCATCGACGGCGGGCGTAAACCGAACGAGACTTCTTGTTTTACGATAAACCTCTTTTTGGAGGGTGGGGGCAAGGGGTAGGAGGACAACAGACCCTCCTGACGTCGTCGCTTACACGCGTGGTTTACGTTTCTGAAGGAGGGAAGGAACATGTTTTCCAACGGATATAATATGATCCCTTTATCTTTTTCTTGTCTTTTAGGGTTTTTCTCTTCCTTCTCTCTCTCTCTCTCTCTCTCTCTCTCTCTCTCTCTCTCTCTCACTCTCTTCTTTCCACCTTCCTTTCTATTTTCTTTTTTCGTTTTGTTACTTTTTTTTCACAACCACCCCCTACCTCTCTCTCTCCTTCCTCGACAATCCTTTTCTCTTACTCGAATTGAATCATTTAGATGATAATTGTCGACAATGAAAGAATACAATTGCGTTCGATGATAGAGGAAATGGAAGAGGGGAAGAATGAAAGAAAGATAAATAAATTGTGTCAATGAAAGAAGGAGAAGAAACAATTTAAAAAAAATCATGTCAACGAAAGAAGGAGGAACAAGATAGAAAAGAAATAATGTCAACGAAAGAAGGAGAGGAAAGAATAAACGAAATAATGTCAACGAAGGAGGGAGAAGAAAGTATTAAGAAAATTATGGCAATGGAAGAAAGCTAAAGAAAGAGTAAAAACAGATCGTGTCAACGAAAGAAGGAGAAGGAAGAATAACAAAAAAAAAAACATGTTAACTAAAGAAGGATAAGAAAGAATAAAAGAAATCATGTCAACTAAAGGAGGAGATACAAGAAGGATGAGAAATTATGTCAACGAAAGGAGGAGAAGGGGGAATAAAAGAAAAGACATGTCAATGAAAGAAGGACGAGGAAATTTTAAGAAAAGAACCATGTCGACGAAGGAAAGAGAAGAAAGCATTAAGAAAATCGTGTCAATGGAAAAAGGATACAAAAGAATAAAAAAAAAAAAAAACGTTAACGAAAGAAGGAGAAGGAAGAACAAAAAAAAAAGACATGTCAACGAAAGAAGGAGAAGAAAGAAAGAAAGAAGAAAAAGAAATTGCTTTGATAAAAAAATTATAAGGGAGGGATGGGGTGGCGTGGGGGATGAGGGTGGGGATGGAAAGAAGATGCGTTAAATCGCTTTAGAAATAATCTTTTTTACATTTGCGAAAAGAATCCACTTTTTACATTTATGGAAAGAATATAAGGGAAAAATAGTGGAAAGTAAGAGAGAGAGAGAGAGAGAGAGAGAGAGAGAGAGAGAGAGAGAGAGAAATGTGAAAGAACTCGAACGGGACATCGACGTTGAACTCTCGGTACGTGGTTCTCATCCTCTTTCAGAAAATTACGGTAACACGGTCGAGTTGTTGTTGGTGGAGAAACAGTAATTACCGCCCTGTAGATAGATAGATAGATAGAAAGAAAGAGAAAGAGAGAGAGAAAGAAAGAGAGAGAGAGAGAGAGAGAACGAGAGAGAAGCGTACAGCATCGAGTTGACTCTGCAGAACTCTTTGGGTTTACTTTACCTTTAGAAATGCGTTCCTCCACCCTACTCGTTGTTCGAGCATGGGGATCGAGCTTCCTACTATATACCACTTGTGCAATCTTTACTTCTTGTCTCTTTACTTATTTTCGTTCCGAATGGAGGAAAAGTTAACTTTTCCAGATCTTTTCGAAACTATATAATGTACATGTGTGTGTGTGTGTACTTTTTGTCTTTATTTATTTTAATTTTTATTTTTGGTAAACACACTGGTCGTCGGAAACTTTTGAACGAATTTATTTTAGTTTACTTATCCTTTAAATAAATACGTATGAAGAATATATACGGATGATTTATTTTTGTAGTATTCCTTCATACGAGTATGATATTATATATGGTGGTATTAATAGAAGTTTCGTTGAGGTCTTTCATTACGGACGGAAAAATTTGTTGAAATCATTTAGCTATGAACCTTTTGCACGCTATTATATATATATATTATATATTTTATATATATTTATTTAAGATTTTATATATATTTATTTATATTATATATATATACACACATGTGTAGGAATTTTTTCAATATTTTTTCTTTTTTTTTTTTTTCCTTTTCTTTATTTTTTCTCATTTTTACTTAGAAACTAAGGCGTGAAGTTTCGCAAAGGGGGAAAAAAGAAATAAAAAAGAATAAAAAAGAAAAGAGCAAAGAAAATCTGGGACACCATGTTTATGTATTTTTATATATGTACATATGTATTTATGTATGTATTTATATAGACATGCAAAACCTCACCTATTCATTCCGATATATTTTACAAGTAAAAATAAGAAGAAAAAGAAAATAGTAAAAGAACGTTATACAAACATTATTAAAAAGTTACCGACACTTTTAGTTTCACCATAATTTTCTATTAATCAATTTGGTTCGTACAAAATTTTCCTTTCCTTTTTCCTCCCCTCTCCCCGTTACTTCACCTTATTCTTATTTATGGAATAAGTTGGTTAAAGTTTTGACGAAGAAAAGTGAAAGAAACAAATTTTATACGAACGTTATTAAAAACACAATATTTTTAGTTTACCTTTAATTTTCTTTTTCTTCTTTTCCTTCTCCATTATGTCCTATCAATCGATTTAGTCAGTTTAACATTTTTTTGCTTGTTTCTTTTCCTTACATTTTATTTTTAGAATATATGGAGAAAGGAAAAAGGAAAATAAAAAAAAAAGAAGAAAAGAAAGAGAAAATAACTGGGACACCCCGTATACACCTAATTCGTATATTTCATACTACTTATTATCTTTTCTGACCGACATTGAAATTCGATTTTGTTCGAGCACATACATACATACATACACACGTACGTACATACATACATACATACATACATACATATATACATACTGTAAATATTATCGGTACTATATCAAAGCTAAATGTTCATAAAATTGTCAACTACCAGCGAACCGATGAACCGTGGTGCGGTAGTAAGTACATGTCTACATAGTTTTAAATTTATCACGCATGTCGGGTATGAGAGAGAGAGAGAGAGAGAGAGAGAGAGAGAGAGAGAGAGAGAGAGAGAGAGAGAGAGAGAGAGAGAGAGAGAGAGAGAGAGAAGGAGAGAGTATTGATTTTAGTGTACGTTAACGCGAAGATCGATGCGTTGAATTATTATCAACGGAATATCACGAGACTGTGAATATTTCTCTTGCCTTCCATTTTGTACCTCAATCTCTCTCTCTTTCTCTCTCTCTCTCTCTCTCTCTCTCTCTCTCTCTTTCTCTTTCTTTCTCTCTCTTTCTCGTCTATGTAGGGTATGTATCGGATACGCGAATCGGATTACTGTATCGCCAAGTAACGGAATATTTTATTTAACCGAAGGCTTCATTCGCTCGAATAAAATATTTCATCGTTGGAGATATTATTTTGAATTACATTACGTTTTAGAAACCCGCGGACGCGAACGGCATCCACGCGCTCTCTTTAATATAAACGTTATATGGTTCTGGTATATTTCCACAATGTTGGAGAAAGGTTTTTGCCGGATAACTTGGTTTCCTTTTCCCTTCTTTCTTTTTATCTATCTATCCTTCTTTCTTTCTTTATTTCTTTCTTTCTTTTCTTCCCTTCTCCTCTTCCTCCTACTCCTCAATATTCTCCTTCTTTTCTTGTTCCGCGTTTTCGTACCAATGGAAAAATGTGGGTATACCTACCGACCGATGGAAAAAAAAAAAAATAGAATAAATCCGAAAAAAAAGAAAAAAGAAGAAATCTTGTTCGTTTGCGGTCGTGTTACTCTGGTCGTTTGGATTTTTACGATTTTTTTCTTTTTTTTTTCTTTCCTTCCGAACACCATTCGTCGAAAGGCAGCTAGCTAGCTTCTCTCTCCCTCCTGTTTCCTTCTCCCGCCCCTTCCACCTCTGCTCGTTCACTTTTCTGTACCTCTCAC
>OU964982.1:1456254-1461254 GCA_918808275.2 Dolichovespula sylvestris
GCACACCGTGTGGAGTTGGCGATATCATCGGACGATCGGTATTATGTACACGACGCCTCTCCTCGAAACTGCGGGACGTCCCCGTTGTCTTTGTCCCCTTACCGTAGCACGCGAAACACACGTCGAGATGGCCCGTAAATATATTGCGAAGCAAAACTTGTGCACCCCCTCTTTCTCTCTCTCTCTCGCTTTTTCTTTTTATCTCTTTCTTTTTTTTCGAACAGTCGAACGATCATCTTTCTTTCGTTCGTTTAGTTTAGTTTTTTTTTACGTTCGTTTTTCTTTTATATTATTATTTATTTTCTTGCTTAATTTACTTATTTATTTATTTTTTCTTTATTTTTTTAAACAAGTCCTTCCTCTATTTCGGTAAATCGATAAATCCTAAGTGTAAAAGAACGCGGAGGATTTTTTACTTTTTCTTTCGTTTTATGTATTTTTTTCTTCCTTTTTCTAAAGAGAAACACGGAGAGAGAGAGAGAGAGAGAGAAATAAATATCAAGTATTCGTTTCGTGCTTGAAACGAATCGTTCGTTTGTTCGTTCGTTAGTTCGTTTGTTTTTTTTTTTATTTTTTTCTTTTTTATTTTGTATTTTTATTTTACAGATCGCGTATTAATCCGATTTAACGATTAATATTTAATATTAGTACATTTTTATTAAGGGTTCAGTTGTTTTACTTGGATCGATAATGAGATAAATTGTTCCTTTCATTCCTTTCTCTCTCTCTCTCTCTCTCTCTCTCTCTCTCTCTCTCTCTCTCTCTTTATCGAATTTAACGCAGTGGTCCGTAACAGCAGTACAAGTTAGACGACTATCGATTGGCCGTATCGATCGAATCGATCTATCTATTGATCGATTAGTAGACGATCGGTCGATCGATCGAATTTGCAATTAGCAGAAGAAACCTTGATACATAGTCGTACCAACGTAGATATACATATACATATATATATATATATATATATATATATATATATATATATATACATACGTAGACGTTGGTTATGTAAAATCGAAGGGCGAAGTGTTGGTGGATAGGCAGTTTGTACGGTCACCAGGTGTTACACACATATACGCGCGTGCGCGCACACGCACACACACACACACACCCTTCGTTATTATTTTCTATGCTCTTACCACCGTTAGTAAGGGCTAATAAATATTGTGCTTTATTGGGGAAACTTGTAATTAGTTGAACGGTCTTCGAAATCCCTTCTCGAATCCTTCTTTTTCTTTTCGTTACTATTTGTTGCTTCTTTTCTTTTTTTTTTTTTAATTATATTTATTTTTATTTATTATAGAGGATTCTCGTACCATGCTCTCATATTATTGGAAAACTTTGTCATCGCATTTTATAAGGCAAATTGACTGAAAAATATTTTGTGTGTGTGTGTGTGTGTATGTGTGCGTGCGTGCGTGTGTTTGCAACATTTTTTGTCGGTGTTATATATATATATATTTTTTTTTCAAAAGTTAATAATATTTAGAAGAAAATTGTCCAAATGAGTTTCAATGTATGAATCTACCACTTTATCAACTTACTACGTTCTCTCTTATATACGCCTTGTGACTAATACGATATGACACACTTGTATTTCCCACGTTTCTTAACGATCAATAATATTTAAAAAGGTTCGTTTTCATTTCTTCTTCCATTTTAATACAGATGTGTGAAAGATTTTGTGTATGGTAATCGAGCGATAACATATATCATATTGTCAAAATAATTTCAATATATCAATTTATATTTTTGGCGTTTTTCAACGGTGATAAATAATATAATTTAATATTATATCATATTATTTAAATAATTTTAATCCATTAAATTGTTTTTTCCACATTTTTCAAAAATATATAATATTTAACAAAATGTATATATATAATATTTATATGTATATATATATAAATGTTTTTATATAAAAAAAATGTTTTTTATATATAGTAAACAATCGAGCATACGTATACTCTTGCTCCTTTGTCAACCTATCCCAATCTCTTTTACGCGAAGAATAAAGTAACAAAAAAAAGGAAAAAATAGAACAAAGTTTCTATCTGTTGATCCAAAAAATCCACCTTCTTTCATTTCGGACAACAATAAACTTCAGCGTCATCTTATCATACGACCGTGGACATGAATCTCCAAATTTTTTTCAAATATCCCATCGATTCCTAATTGTATACATTTTATATGTATAATACATACATACACACACACGTATATATATATATATATATATATATATATATATATATGTACAAGTACACACGTGCATATGCATACATACATACATATATACTTTTATATATATATATATATATATTCTAGGGTGATTCTTCGCACCACCGCAAAATAGTTGTCTTGGGATACCGAATCGTGGGGGAATTGCGTAAAAGGTGGGACAAAGAGAGAGGGGTGGGACGTGAATTTCGGCCAGGGGAAGAAACTCATGAGGAATGAATCGTGACGGGTATCGTTTCTACGTGAGATTCACTAGAGGCATTCGTGCGTCTCGATGAAGTTTCTTCGTGTGTGTCTTACTCTTTCTGCGTTATTCGTGTTAGTGTCCTTTCTCTCTCTCTCTCTCTCTCTATTTCTATCTCTATCTCTCTCACTCTTACTTTTACTCTTTCACTCTGTGATCTCACGAGAAGGAATCCTGTGTTCTTCGCCTGGCAGTCTTTCTTCTACTCCATGAAAATCTCTCGTCACGAAAACACTTTAGTTCTCCCCCATGGGTACCTTCATCCAAACCCCACACCACATTCTCTCGTTCCCGAGTTCTTCTTCTTTCTCCTACCCTTCATCCTACCCTTTCTCCAATCCCTCGCCCTTCGCCCCCTCCTATCTCTCTTGTTTTCTATTTCGACGATCAAAAACGTCTTCTTATTCTTACTCTTGCTTTTACTCTTATTTTTATTTTTATTCTCATGCTTATTCTTCATTGTACTTTACTTTGGATTGCTTCATTTAACGGCAGAATATTTATCGTCGTGACTTTTTGGAGTCCTTTCATTTTGTTTCGTTCTGTTTCTTCTTTGTTTTTGTTTATATATATATATATATATATATATATATTTCTTTTTGTTTTCAAGAGTCCAAAGTTCAAAGTAATTAAGAAAGCAAGTAAGTAAGTATGTAACTATGTGAGTAAGTAATTAAAAGAAGAAAGGTTATTCAACGTTACCGACACTGACGTAAGGTACTTACTTGACTTACCCAAGACAGTTTAATCGGTCGTCGACCTATTCGCAATTAGCTTTTACGTAATTAACTTAACTATGTTCAATAAATCGTTAATTGGCTTACGAGCTTATCTTATTTTTCTTTGATTTTATTTCTTTTTTTATTTTTTCTTCGATTGACGCCTTCTTCGAGTACTCGGTAATGAAGGGTTTTGTTTTTTGCTTGTTCATTTGTAGGTTCGCGCACAACCACACACACACATACACAGAGTGTAAAGAGAGAGAGACACACACACACAGAGAGAGAGACACACACACAGAGAGAGAGAGAGAGAGAGAGAGAGAGAGAGAGAGAGAGAGAGAGAGAGAGAGAGAGAGAGAATAACAACGTTTAATGTCGTACTACTCGACATTTTCACTTTACTTGTCAACGACATGTGAATTTATTAATTAATCTCTAGACGCGTTTTTTTCTTTTCTCTACCTCTCTCTATCTCTCTCTTTTCTTTTATTTATTCTATTGATTTTTTTCTTCTTTCTTTTTTTTTTTTTATTTGCATTCTCCCTTTCACTCCGAGTCTTTCATTCGTAAGCACGAATGCACGTGCAAACGATAAAACTCTACGCTCGATTCCTCTCGGAATCTTGCCAGCCGGTATTACGCCTCAACGATTTAACGCAAAGTTGCAGTTTCCGTATAGGATTCTCTCTCTCTTTCTCTCTCTCTCTCTCTCTCTCTCTCTCTCTCTCTCTCTCTCTCTTTCTCTTTCTCTCTTTACAAGTTTAAAGTGGATTACGGGATTCCGACATAGTTACTAATCTGTACTTATGAGAGTATTATCTGTTCCAACTTTTTTTTTCATTTATCGAGACGAATATCCAAATAGTTTTATTATTACGAAACGATCGTTTCTACGAAAACATTTTTGGAGGAATAATAAATAAATTAAGAGAAGGAAAGAAAAAAGTAAAAAGGAACATAAAGAAGGGAGAAAAGGAAGACAAGATTTATTCCCATCTATTTCTCTCTCTCTCTCTCTCTCTCTCTCTCTCTCTCTCTCACTCTCTCTCTTTGTCTTTGTCTCTCTTCAAACTACGATAAATATTTAATTATCGAAATTTTTCGAAATTTATTGGAAACGTACTAAATAGGTGTATAAACGTTGGAAATACGTAAATAGTTTTACAAAAGCTCATTTATGTTGGACGTTTATAATATATATATATATATATATATATATATATATATATATATATATATATATATGCTTGAAAAATGTTATTTTAAACGGGTTCAAGTAGTCATTTTCAAGTGGTGCTTGCGGTAAATGCCCTTTTACGAGACATTGAGGTCACCTTTACACACGTAATTATATATAAATATTTAATTCAATGCGTTTTGTTAATTGAAAAATCGCTTAGGGAAACTTTTTTCGCGGTAGTTACACTCAGATTTCGGACAATTTTCTCTCTCCCCCTCTCTCTCCCTCCCTCCCTCCCTCCTCCCTCACTCCCTCCATTTCTACTTTCTCTTTCTCTTGGCATCCCTTTCGCATCAGTTCTGAACAGAGATGAAGCCCCGGTGCACCTCGCTGCGAACCAATTACGAGGTATTCAAACGTGCACGAGCTAAAATCCCGGTCGAGTGATCCTTGAACCTCATCCACAGATGTGGATAATCGTGTAATCCCGCAGGAACGTGCGTGAGTGGGTGCCTCTTGGATCTATAATGTAGTAGTACGCTTTCCTGGTATAATCGAGGGAGACAGACTGAGACAGAGACAGAGACAGAGACAGAGACAGAGACAGAGAGAG
>OU964982.1:1463754-1501254 GCA_918808275.2 Dolichovespula sylvestris
ATATATTTTTTTATACGTTTTTTAAAAAATGTTTTTTTTTCTGCATAAATAATCTTCAGAAATATTTTTATCTTCCGTTTAAATATTGGTTAGAAATATATATATATATTTTGTTTTTTTCTACGATAATATACATAGGTACGTTTGAAGTAATGGCTGCATATAATTTATCGTAATTTAATTTTATTTTTATTAACTTTCCGTATTAACTTTACTTATATATATATATATATATATATATATATATATATACATATATATATTTTTTTTTAAATATTCTGTAAGAATATTTTTTCTTCTCTATAAATATTTTTTAGAAATATATTGTTTTTTTTTCGATATAAACATTCTTTATAATTATAATATATATATATATATATATATATATATATATATATATATATATCCAATTTTTTGTTTGTTTCTTCTTATTTTTTTTGCTCTCCTTTTTCGTCAATATACGAAAGTGTCCAGGATGAAGTCTCGAGTGAGGTATATAATTTGCTTTTAACTCGTTACGATTCGAGTGAATTTCAATGGTTCCCTCTATAGCTATATAGGTGCGGATAGCACTGGCAAGCTTTCTGCTCTCTCTCTCTCTCTATCTCTTTCTCTCTCTCTCTCTTTCTCTCTTTCTCCCTCCCTTCACCCCTCTCTCGGGCATTAAGCCAGGTTTGAAATGCGACCTGTCGTAAACGTTAATTTGATACTGAACAACGGTTTTAGTCCTATCGCAGGCGAACAGACGACAATAATGATGCCTCGCAATGTGCGTCCCATTGTGTCTGTCTTTCTCTTTATAAGGGGACTAAAGACGAAACAATTTGCGTCTGCGTATTTCGTTAATATTCACGTAACAATGTTTGCTTATACAAACGTAGGCGATACGTAAGTATCGACGCAGGAAAGTAGATGGATATTATACCTTTGGTAAAAATATTCATAGAAAGTATTCTTTTTATATAACTATTTTTTTTTTTTTGGAATATTTCTTTCTTTTTATATTTAATCATTCATTAGTATTATTCTTTTCTTATTATTTAAATATTTTTTTCATAAATATTTGTTCCTTAATTATAAATATTCTTCAGAAATATTTGTTTCTTAATAATAAAATATTTGTTGGAAATATTTTATTATATTATATAAATATCCTTGGAAAGTATTTCTTTTTACATAGATATTCTTTAGAAATATATATATTTTTTGTCTTTCTATTCATATGTTCTTCAGTAATATTTCCGTTTTATATAAACACAAATATTCATATGAAAATATAAATATAAATATTTTCTCTTTGCTTAAATATTTTTTAGAAATTTTTTTTGTTCCCGCGAAATATTGCTCATACATATAAATATTCTTCAGAAATATTTTTTCTCTAGAACATATATATATATATATATATATATATATATATATGTAAATATTCTTTAAAAACATTTATTTCCTTTTTTCTTTGTAAATATACCATGAAAACATTAGTAAATGTCATGAAGTTCGAGACGTTAGAATTAGATAGGGGAAAGAAATATATAAAAGAGAAAAAATAGAAATAGAAAAATGTACCAAAAGCAAGAAAGTAAAGAAAAAAAGAACAAAACAAAATAAAAAAGAAACACGCCTCGAAGGGGATACTACGGAAAAAGATCGAAGTGAAATAAACTCGAGAGCAAAGTCGAATGGTTGTCAGACCGAAATACTCAACTCCTCTATCTTCACTGTCGAAAGGCATTGGAGAATTTTTTTCTGGGTCGTTAAAAACCCCGTAGGTAGCGGCTCCGAGTTTGTCGAGTGCGAACTAATTGAACTACCAACGTGTAAAAATAATGATAACGTTGAAGTGTTGGATTTTTCATGGTTGTCCTTTCACGACTGCTCTGTGTGTCCTCAATTATCGAACGTCGAGACTCGAATGTATTACTGGTCTTTCTTCACGGTGATCAAAAACGAGATACATATGTAGGTATATACATAATCAAGGGAACGAATCGTATAAATTTGATGAGATTAGATATTACTAGTATTTTTTATTACACGTATTTACGTACATAATATTCTTCGTAAGATAAATACTTATTTATCAGAATTTATCAGATAGTATCGATAATATATATATATCTATTTAATATCAGTTTGATCAACGATGACAGTACAACTAATTGATTATTCGTCGACTTTTAAACTGATCTTACATGTTAAATGACTAGTCGATTAATCGACTTTCGAGCTAACTTTAAACAGTTAAATGACAAAAACCCATGGGTGTCCTCAAATGTCCATTTGTATTTAAATTATCTTAAAACTATTAAACGGATATAAATATTTTCCATAAATTACGACTTATTTAGTGTTAATATTCGACGCGGCATGATAATTCGCAAGTAAGTATCGATAATATCGATTTATTATCGATCTGATCGATAGCAACAGTACGAATAGTCGTTTAGTCAACTTTCAAACTAACCTTAGATATTAAATGACTAATCGATTAGTCGACTTTCAAACTAACCTTAGATATTAGATGATTAGTCGATTAATCGACTTTCGAACTAACCTCATATATTAAATGACTAGTCGATTAATCGACTTTCGAACTAACCATAAACTGTAAATGACAAAAACGCATGGGAGTTCACAAATGTCCATTTGTATTTAAATTATCTTAGAGCTATCAAACGTATATAAATATTTTTCATAACTTAAGACTTATTTAGAGTTAATACTTGATGCGGCATAATATTTCGCGAGTAACTATCGGTAATATCGATTTATTATCGATCTGATCGATATTGACAGTAGGTAGGAGTAATCTCGACCGATTGATTTTCAAATCATTCTGAGACGTTAAATGACAGGAAAGCGTGGGTCGTACGGAACCAGTGGGATCACGATAAGGGATTTAATAATATTTTCGTTTACGCGGGTCGCGTACGATCGATATAAATGTAAATCAGTATACGCGACGTGCCGATGCGACAGCCTTTTCGATTTTTCCATCCCATATCGAAGCCCGAGGTTAGGAAGGAAGGAAGGATGGATGGAAGGTTGGAATGATGGAGGAAGTGGATGAAAGAAAAGAGACAGGACGAAAGGTATAGTGCGTGTCCAAGTTGTATAGTAAATGTCGTTTCAACGAAGACGGTGAGGACGACGAGGACGTATAATAGAATCCGATTTATCGAGTCACGAAGGAGAAGCTTTTCGTTTGATGATAAAAAGCCTCGTCGTCGTCGTCGTCGTCGTCGTTGTTGTTGTTTTGTATTATCACGAAAATAATCGCGTGTCGGCGGAGCCTATCGTAAATCGTTCGAATCGAATAAATTGAGTCATCGATCCCTCCTCGTTATCGTCGACTTTATTCGTTATCCTTGCGACTTCGCTTTTGAGAAATACAAAAAGGTTAACGACGAGCGAGACGTTCCTTATCATTTCAAGAATATCAATTCACCGATTGAATTTTAAACGTTTCTGTGAAATTCATCCGATTTTTAAGCCGATCTAAATATATAAATGATCGCTCGATTGTACTCTCTAATCTTGTTAGACGACTACTGTAACTCGACGGTAATTGATACTTTAATACTTGATAGATAGGTATCTTGTCGTTCTAACAAATTTATTTATACGCTTTGCGACGATTCGAGACCTTTGAGGCGTGGGATGGGGGTGGAAGTGGAGGAGGAGAAAGACGGAGTAAAAGTATAAAAACTATGAAAAATATTTCGTTGTGATAAAATTCCTATCAAGGAATGATCTGAGGGTGAGAGGGAGAGGGAGGAACGACGAGTCAACAGGCTTCTTAGTTTTTCATTTTTGCTACTACTTTTGTTTTGAATCGACCGATTAATTTGAAAAAATATATTAAAATATACTTTTTGTAGGTCGACGAGCGAAACTTTTGTGTTAATAATAATTAGAGAATATATTACACGACTTTTATTCGATGAAATATATTTATTAATTTATTTATCATTGCCGATTAAGTTAACACTGTTTTTCGACATTTTTATTAAAAACATTTTTTTCTTTTTTGTTTTTCTTTTAAATCAAAATGTGTTACTTCAGTCATGTTGATTATAATATAATCGTAATTTAGATATACAAATAAATAAATGAAATATTTTTATTTTAAAAAGTTTATCAATTTATTTATTACTGTGGATCATGTTCACACTGTTTTTGGACATTTTTTATTAATAATTTTTCTTTTATATTTATTTATATTTTAGATCAAAATGTCTTACTTTAACTAACCAGGCTGGTTATAATATAATCTTAATTTAGCTATATACATACATATATATATATACATAGATGAAATATTTTAATTTGAATTAAATAAACAAAGTGAAAAAAATAAAAATAAAAATAATCTCCTTTCGAGCCCGTAAGAATTATAAAATTAATTAAGATTTATGAATTGATGCCTGCATAATTGGAATATCTTAGCCGCGGTTTAAATTCTCGAGCGCCATTTCGTATGATTCAGTTTCATTGAATTCATTATTTTATTCTTGGACAAACTTCGAGAACGATTCGTTTTCGATCACGTGCAGGTGATATTATTTAGTCTTTTTATTTCTTCTATCTTTTTCTTTTTCTCTCTCTCTTTTTTTTATTTAAATTTGATTCGTTTCTTCTTTTATCTTCCTTACTTCTATCAATGGGATTCATTTATTTCAAACTGATAAGCCGCATTGATATGCAACATCAACCTACCCTAGACCGGAAGTCGTTATATAAAAACACATCGAACGTATAAACAAAGTAACGAAACGTAATAAACGTTATCTTATCTTGAAACGACGTCAATGAGAAATCGTAAATATAATCCAAGGATAAAAGAGAACATTTTATGCGGTATCTCCGAACGTCAATTGAGAAGTCAATACGAGTTTATTTAATTATTTTTCTTTTTTTTTTCGTCTTTTACATTTATATATTTCCATAAGAAAAATGTAAAATGATCGAATAATAAATAACTGTTATCGTCAGGATGATACGCGGAGACACGTGTACGTTGTTTATTATTACAGTAAACATATATGCAATTAACTTAAATGGTCTGGGATCGATCGAGCTAGATATACACGGTGTCCAAATAATTCCGATGCGCCGACTTATATTTCAAACGTTACTCAAAGTTTAATGATATTTAGAAATTTTTTCCTTTTTTCTTGTTATATAGATGTATCTATATAGCGAAAAAAATTGCTGTGTATATATTATTTTTTATTTGTTATATTGTTGTAATAATCGATCGTGCATGCGTACACCGTAGTGTCCAAATAATTTCGATGCATTAGTTTATGTTTCAGTCGTTTCACGAAGGTCAATAATATTTTGAATTTTTTTTTTTCTATACAAATATATCAAAAATTGTATACAGATGCATCATCGATCCAATCCTTTATTAATTTACCACGGCCTCTCTTATATACATCTCGCGATATTTATTATATTTAATTTTCCCAAATTAATTTTCCTTTTTTTCTTTCTTTTAATTTTTATTTTCTTAAATATTATTTTCACGTTTCTCAAAGATTATTAATTATTAAAAAGAAAGTTTATATATATATATATATATATATATATATATATATATATGTATATATATTCACGTATGTATGTATGTATGTAGGTATCTATGCATGTATCAAAATTTTTGTAGATAGTAATCAATGAGACATACACACACACACACATACACACATTATAATATTCAAATAACAACAATTTATCAACTTGTATTATCGGCGTTTCTCAAAAGTAAGTTCCTCAAAAGTAATTTTTTAAAAGAAAGTTCTTATTCTTTTTGTTTTGTTTATTTATTTATTCATTATTTTGGAATACAGACGTATAAAAAATTCTGCGACAAATAAATACGATAGGACAATATGATATTAAAAAAATTAACGGAAGGTAATAAACCTTATCTTATATGTAAACAAAATCAATGAAAAATCGAACAATAATCTAGTGTAGACCTTTAAAAATTATTTTATATCTCGTAAATACCACTACGTGGATTGATTCAATTCAATTACGGGGTTATTTATTTTCCTTTCTTTCTCCCTTCCTCCGATCCCATAAAAACAAGAAAAAATAAAAAATAAATAAAAACGAAAATGATCGAATAAACGATTGTCATCGTTGACTGTAACACGTAGAGAAAACGTGTACTTATTTATCCGATCTATCATAATAAATAGATCAACGATAAACGTAAAAGATCTTAGTGCTAGTTCGAATTACATACATACATACATACATACATACATATACATGAAGATAGAGATCTAGATCAAAACTACACGAACACAAACGCGTACACGCAAAGAGATTAATTTCAATGTAATCAACCTTGTAACCTATATATCTACTTGATTGTAATTTTCTTCTTTTTTCTTTCATCCATTCTCTCTCTCTCTCTCTCTCTCTCTCTTCCTCTCGTATTTTTTTTCTTTTCCCTTTTTTTCCTTTGTCTCACGAACGGAGACGAGAATGGGAAGGTGGACTTTATGGTAGGATAGACAACAAATGGAATAGGCCATACCGAATGAATATCTCGCGGACGAGTGCCATGGCGAGTTATTGCGTCGCGGTAATTAAATTGCGAAGCCGAGTGGGCCGCATTCGCGAAACGTCGAATTAAATTAATCGCGTCGGTGTTTTCTCTGTGTAGACCTGTACGTGTTACGTACGTAGGTACATGTAAATGTTACGTGCGTGTATGTATACGTGTACCCTATACGTTCATGGCGTGTATATACGTCTATCTCTACGTTCGTGCGTGTATATACTACGTGTATCTCTACGTTCGTGCGTGCTTGCGCGTGCGTGTATGTGTGTATCTGTCGTTACGGTCATCGTTCCTCCTCGTACTTCGTATAACGTCCGTTCTTGAATAAATTCGTGCGTGCGACGAGACCCGAATTAGTTTCCGCGAGAGAAGAGGACCGTCACGCGTTTTCGTTCAAAACGAAAACTCTCCCTCCTACCCCTTTAGCTAGGCCCGTGTGCGTTTTATTTTATTTTTTGTTTTTTTTTTAGACGATGGTACCAAAAGATTAGGGTGTGTACGGTGTTACGCGATTGCCGTCTACGCGTTCACGTCCATCCATTGCATATTAATCGTTTGACTTAAGGTTACGATATCTATCGCGAATCGTTCGTTCGATCATAACCTCACGTTCGAAAGAAAAAAAAAAAAAATAAATAAATAAATAAATAAATAAGAAAAAAAGGAAATGATCGAACGAAGGAAGACAAGGGAGAGTGTATCCCGATCTTTATAAAAAAAAAAATTTCATTTTGATAGAATACAAATCTTTTCTCATTTATATTCGTAACCTTAATTATCTATCGATTGAGAGACAGACAGACAGGGAGAGAGAGAACAAACAAACAAAGAGGAAGAGAGGGGGTGGAGAGAAAGAAAAAAGACAGAAGGAAGGTAAGGAATGTAATAATCGATGAAAGTCGAGGTATCGACGATTTAACCTCTTCTGAGGTTCTCGCGAGAGAACCGGATTCGTTGAGAGCAATCGATTGGCCTACGAGAAGAGAGGAAGGAGCTTTAGCTACGAGGTATGAGTGGGGGATGGGTTGAGGATGGTTGGAGTGGGGGGATCGGATGGTATGGGTATGGGTTGAGGATGGTTGGAGTGGGGAGGTCAGAGAGATAGATAGATAGAGAGAAAGGGAGAAAGGGAGAGAGAGAGAGAGAGAGAGAGAGAGAGAGAGAGAGAGAGAGAGAGAGAGAGAGAGAACGATAGATGAGACGTTTCTACGATACGTTCGACGCGTGCCCCGTGGGTCTCCTAGTGCAATAAAACACGTATCGACGCGTTCCAATGGCGCGATCGCATTTATCTCGGCGCAATTAGGCGAAGTGCTGCTGCAACCAGTCGCAAGTTGATACTTGGATAGCAAAAAGAAAAAGAAAAAAGAAAAATAAAAAGAAAGAGAGTTAGAGAAGAAATAGTGTTGTTCGAAGGATTAGATATTCTATTTACGTTTACGTGTCACTCTGCTCGAGATACCACTGATCATCCAGATAACGAATTACACTTTTATATATAAGCAAGTATGTATGTGTCTATGTATTTGTATGTATGTATATATATATATATATATATATATATATATATATATATGTATGCGTGTAAAGGATAGAAAAGTAGTGTAATTGAAAGTTAACCACGGAGAATATATATATATTTTTTTTCTTCGTACGTACACACGATGTAGGTTTATTCGTTACGTTCGTTTTCTCGATAATAATAATAAATGTCGTCGATCATAAAAATCATTATACGCGTTCGTTTCGATATTTGTAAGGATATTGAAAATTGGATCGTGCTCCACGTTCGATTTAACGATTGCAAATTGTCATTGCCGTTACGTGAAATATTATCACTCTTTCGTTCTTTATTTCCTTCCTTCCTTCCTTATCTTCTTTCTTTCTCCTTTCTTCGAGTTTCGTCGCAAACCTCACCACGAGATCTTAAGATAACTTAATCTTTGAGGTAGATCATCGTTAACATCGTCACAACCGGTTTTTCTCGCTTTCGTTCTTGGTCGTCGATTTTCTTCTTCGATTATTTCAACTAACTTACATATTTTCGTTCGTTGTCGGTATTATTATTATGAAAATAGTCCTCGTCGTTACTAATCGATGATTTCCGGTTGACATATTTATTCCTGTTTTATACTCGACGTAATGATGTAATACTGCGTTACGAAACAAAGCGAGAGAATTTGATCGTTAATTTAAGATAAGATCATGCGTTAAGATTAGAAGAGATTTAATTTAAATGCCTTTTGTTAAATGATAATGAAAAATCTTAAATTGATAAAATTTGTTTATGTATATATATATATATATATATATATATATATAAATCTTAATTTATATATATATATATATATAAATCTTAATTTATATATATATATATATATATAAATCTTAAATTGATAAAATTTGTTTATGTATATATATATATATATATATATATATATATATATATATATATAATTTTGAATCAACGTTTTGTGTTTTTACGATTCTATTACTCTACGTATGGCATAGGTCGTGATCAATGTCAGGTGATTGATTTGATCGAAATGTACGTAACTACCTGCCAAGAGAGAGAGAGAGAGAGAGAGAGAGAAAGAGAGAGAGAGAGAGAGAGAGAGAGAGAGAGATAGTGACTGAAAGTCTTGTTATTGGAACTGCACGTGCGATCCATTTAGCCGGTTAGCTCGCACGTGACGCTTGCCATCTTTCGACTAAGCTAGCCAGACTCAACCCAGAAATGGAAGGTACGCGAAGCAGCTGTTGCAATTCCGATCTCTGACGAAATCTTTCTGGTTATTCTATCGAATGCATAAATCTACCGGGTGAGGTTATTGTTGTTCTATGCTAAATAGAACAGAACGTTTCCGATCGAAGGACAGATATGCTTTCACTAAACATTTTTTTTTTTTTTTCAAAAGAAATGTAAGAATAATAATGTCAGAATGTGCGTGAGAGAGAGAGAGAGCGAGAGAGAGAGAGAGAGAGAGAGAGAGAGAGAGAGAGAGAGAAGATAAGAGATAAAAAAAGAAGAATCATGAAGTAAGCAGCACTTACGTAACGATGAATTGATTTTATTTAAGTTCACCCGGTACACATTTTGAACACAGTATCGATAATTTATCGATTAATTTTCAATTAATTATGATATTGTATTATTTAAGCACTTTTTGTTTTTATCAATTTATTATAGTCGATGGAGGATAGACGAAGATGGTTCTTTTTTTTTTTTAAATATACTCGTGCATACTTGGTTATGATATGTGTCATGGCGTCGCTTTTTCACTTTCTCTCTCTCTCTCTCTCCCACATACACACACACACACACACACACACACACACACACACACACACACACACACACACACACACACACACATACACAGAAAGAGAGAGAGAGAGAGAGAGAGAGAGAGAGAGAGAGAGAGAGAGAGAGAGAGAGAGAGAGAGAGAGAGAGAGAGAGAGACAACCTATATATACAAACATATATACATAGTTTAGACTATGTTACGGTAATATTCACACGGTTCGGGTTTTGTTCGTACATTTATTTACCCCTTTCCCCCAAAAATTAACGAATCCGCGACTATTATCGTATATCGATCGATAACGATGCCGTACAAGCATGCATATATAAAACCGTAAGATCGTCCATGGTAATCGTATAAAATGATGATGTAATAGATTGGTAAAAGAATAACAAAAAAAGAAAAGGAAATTCTATTCGATGTGTCGTTTAAACAGGGAGCACCTTAGAATTAATCTAACGTTTCATTTACAGAATTAATGATTTATTGCATATACATATACATATACACATATACATACATACATACATACATATATATATATATATACACACACACACACGACAATAATATGCATTTCTGAATAGGGGTTAAACAAACGGAGAGGTTAAATTATTTGGTATTTCTCTCGGCGAATATCGACGTTCCTAACTCCCAAGTATTTTCGAAACACCGGAATTAACGTGCGGAATATTCACCGTAATCACGTTCGGAAACCCACGAAATGTCGTGTTCCTTTGACCACACCACCGTTCTAACTGCGCGCCCATCGCCATCGCTTATGCCATCGCCTACGCCATCGCAAATCGCCGTAACCACCGCCGTAACCATTACTGTGGGAGAGGGGTAGGAGGGGAGTGGGTTAGGGGGAGAACAATAATGCTCTTCATCGGCATTAATTTCATAACTTGGGACGAAAACGCGAAGCTTATTAGCTGTCGGCACGAAGAATGCCGCTAACCCCTTCCCCATTTACCCTAACCTCCAACCCACCACTGTAACACCCAAACCTCCAATCCCATAACCCTAACCTCCACCACCCCATCCCATCCGTCAGGATTCTCGACTGACTCGTGATATTTGCATAAAGCACGCGAATCGTTCGTAATTGAATAGAGCAACCGATCCGAACCGAGGAATGGCACGAGTCCACCTCATCCCTCACCACCCACCCTTACCTCCTCCCTTTCATTCTTTGGGACAGTCAGTCGAACGGTACGAAAGGGGCTAAACGGGATCTCCATTATTTATCCAATCTTAGCATAATAATAACGATAAATTTCGGGTTATTTAAATTCCGATTGTAATCACGGATCAACCGTCCTTCGTTATTTGTTCTATTTATTACCCCCTCCCCTCCCACTCCCCTCTATACTCGGCGTTGCATCGTCGCTCGAGCACGCTATATCCGTTTCTTTAATTTTCATTCGCATTTTCTTTTCTTTCTTTTTTCTTTGCCTTTCTTTCCTTATTTCTTTCTTTTTCTTTTTCTTTTTTTTTTTTTTTTTTTTTTTTTTTACAGTCCTCGCATAAAACGGGGATAACGGTTAGTTTCGAAGAACGGTCACCTCGGAAATATAAATTTTTTTTTATTCCGCTCGTATTGTAAAACGTCGGGAGAAAATGTTTTAAGGGGCAATGAGAATAGATAAGAGAGGAAAGGGTGTAAGGGGAGGGAGGGGGGTGGTAGGGTAGCCGATAAAAACGTAATTGCTGGCGCAATTCAACGATCGAGTAAATTTATTTTACGCTGTTGTAGGACCGTAACAGAGTTTTCTCGATTAATTCCGTGCCCTCTTTTTTTCCTTCTTTTCTTTTTTCTTTTCGGACCTTCCGTGTTTCTTCTTTTTTCCTTTTCTTTTTATATTCTGGTTCTTTCTCTCGTTCTTATCTGTTTTGTCATTTCTTTTCTTCTTTTCTTTTCTTTAATACTCGCAGGAAGAGCGAGAAATTCCGATCAGAAGTCGAGATATCCGGGGTTGTTTTACTTCTTCGAATGTATTCTTGAATTCGAAACTTCCCGATGCCCCGCTACTCGATCTTTCCTTTCTTTCATTCTTTCATTTCTTGTTTTGTTTTATTTTATTTTATTTTATTTTATTTTATTTTATTTCCTTCTTGCCTTTTCTTCCTCATATCTCCTTTTTTACCCCGCCCTTACTTCCTTACTTTCTTATTTTTTTTTTTATTTCTATTTATTTTCCTCCCCGATCTTTTCTCTTGGGTTCGCGTCAAGCTTTCTTTTCCACACTCCAGCTTTCATCGGATCCTCCTCCTCCTCCTCCTCCTCCTCCTCCTCCTTTTTCTTCTTCTTTTCCTCCTGGTCTCTCTCTCTCTCTCTCTCTCTCTCTCTTTCTCTCTCTCTCTTTGGCTCTTTCTCTCTCTCTCTGGCTCTTTCTCTCTCTTTGTATAGGTATTGTAAGAAATTTGAAGCCGTCCGTCTAGCATCTCGAATGAGAACGCTGAAAGCTTCTCTTGCAAGCGAAATGTTTCTTGCGATCAAATTGCAGTGCCTCGCGTGGGTGGGAGAGGAGTGGGGGGACCTGGGGTATCGACGTCATTCGAGAAAATTGCATCTTTTTTTTTTTTTTTTCATTTTTTTCCTTTACCAGGAGGTATACCGTTCCTTTTGGATATAGAAAGGTTTCTTTCAATGATGAGACGGAAACGTTAGAAACCGTGTTAAGGTTAGATTCCGACCTTTTCGAAGTGTACTTTCGTCGATCGTGTATATACTGTATCTTTCTTTTTTTTTGCTTTTTTTTCTTTTTTTTTTTTTTTTTAGGAATATTATTCCAGACCAATCGGACGTGAGAAGATAAAAATTTTCTAAGGAACGAGTGATCAGTGTAATTTAAAATATGAAGGTAAAATAGATAAGAAAAATAGATACAAAAGAGATATTTTTGTATCTAGAAATAGATACAAAAAAGTGGAAAGAAAGAGAAACGAATTTTTCATGGGACACACACAGGTTCGGAGTAAATCCGTGAAGTTCGATCGAGAGTACAAACGCGTGGTACAGTAATAAACGTACGCATGGGTTTCTAAAATTTCAATAGAGGTTTAAAAAAGAATAGAAAACGAAAAAAATGTGACACGTATGACCGTGAATTTGTGATCGATCTTATACCATTCGTCTCTTTCTTTTCCCTTGTTACGTGGATCTTTTGTTTTCTAACTTCGATCGAAGAAAATTTATTGCTTATTATTGTCGCGTGAATCACCACATATTTTCAAACACGCACGCACATATATATACATATATATGTATTATAGGGGATTATTTGTACAATAATCGTCTAAAAAAAACCATTAATTATTTTCGCCCGAATGGTTGACCTTTTAAATTTAATCTTTCGATGAGTTTAATTAAAATTCGATCAAAATAAATCGCTCTCGAAAAGTTAACTTGTTTAATTTTTGTGTTTGATTTTAATTTGTTATTTAATTTTTAGGTTTAATTTTTTTCTCTCTCTCTCTCCCTCTCTATCTCTCTATGAGATACGAAAATGCACGGCGGGGTGGGGGGGACAAGGAAAGGCGAGAAATAAGTTGAGGAAAATTTCGTTCGCTGATTTTTCACGGACTGTGCGAGTTTTCTCTCTCTTGTTTTTTCTTTTTCTTTTTTTTTTAAATTCGTCCTAATGTTAACGTCGACGATGCGCCCTACGTGCGCGCAATGCTGAAGCCAAAAGCGAATGAATAATGAAACTGCTCCTAAAGTACATAATATAAAAGTAACAAGGAGAACAGGGAACACAGGGCACCGGGATGATGGGATTCGTAAAATTCACTGAACTTCGAAAGTAGATCGTGGAAAATTTCCTTAAGGCATGTATGTATATATGTATTTATGTATACGTATGTGTGTGTGTGTGTGTGTGTGTGTGTGTGTGGACTGTACGCGAAGAAGAAATGTTAGCACGTATAAACGGCCGATGTCGTTTTACCCAAGGAAAACTACTTACTTTCTGCGTTTCGAAAGTTCGCAGATCGTTTATTCCCTTACTTGAAACGTTCAAACGACATTAGATCTCTTCTAACCCGAAACATTCATATGGAATAAGGAAAGGAGAAGAAACGAAAACGAAAGAAAAGTGGAGAAAGAAAAGAGAAACCCACCACAAAAAAAAAAAGAAATTTACCAGAACTTATACAAATAATATGTTCGGTTACTATTCCCACTGCGGAGTTTCGTACGGATGGATTTATTCGAACAAATTCGTGAAGAAGACGAAGACGAAGACGAATACGAGGAATAGGAAGAAGAAGAAGAAATAAATTGCAAAGAAAAAAAAACAGAATAATAAAGAAGGGGGGAATCGAAAGAAGAAAAGAGAAAATTAAAAAGAAAAAAAAGAAGAAGAAGAAGAAGAAGAAAAAGGACAAAACGAAATTCTATCGTAACGTTCAACCGGGAAGCTCGTCGACGATCAACAAAAACAAAAACAAAGGAAGAAACAAAACTTCGAAATCAAGGGAAAATTAATAAGAAGGAAGAAAAAAAAAGTGGTAATAAAAATCGACGTACGATCGATTAAATCAAAATTGGGGAATTCATTTTATTGGAAAGATAAACTATCGGAGAAGGTGATTGGTTGGAAACGTAGCCGTTGGAAATAAGTTAATGCTCCGGCGCAATCTCGAGGAGGAAGAAGAAGAAGAAGATGTCGTGGAAACAGAATTAACCTTCGCTTCGAATTTCCCCGAAGAGACAGACAAAACGTCATTTTCTCTATTCGTGTCTCTCTCTCTCCCTATATATATATATATATATATATATATATATATATATATATATATATATATATATCTGTCTCCCTCTCTCCCTTCCTGTTTCTCTTGCTCTCTCGTTTGGTCTCATTTTCACTCGGCTCGACGTAGTCTCGTAAATTAGTTCCCAGTTAATCGGTTACGGCGTTAACATTGCGTGGTGGGAGTGAGAAGGGGGTGGGTCGGGGTAGCGGTGGGGGTAGGGACGAGGCGGGGAAGAGGAAGCAGGGGTTGTAGGGTTGCAAGGACGAGTCCTCCGCGAAAGGGATAATTTGCATTTTAATTGCACCATCCGAGCCTCCACTCTCTTCGAAGAGAGATAGAGAGAGAGAGAGAGGAAGGGAGAGAGAAAAAGAGAGAGAGAGAGAGAGAGAGAGAGAGAGAGAGAGAGAGTGACCTGGCCACCCCTCTCCATCTTCCTTCTTCTCCTTCCTACCCTTTTACACCCCCTTCTCGTCTTCCACGTTGACACTAAAACGAGTTGGCGCGCATTGTGCTTACCCTTCTCTTCTTGCAAAAATAATGTTCCCATTAAAATTGAAAGTCATACTACTCACTTCTCTCTCTCTCTCTCTCTCTCTCTCTCTCTCTTTCTCTTTCTGTATCATGTCCGTATATGTGTTTGTGTGTGTGTATGTGAGAGAGATAGGGGGAGAGAGAGAGAGAGAGAGAGAGAAAGCAAGCTAGAGTGCTAGAGAGTTACAGAAAATTTTACTAACTCTGCTCAAATCTCTCCAACATTCTCTTCACTATCCTTCTATCCACTCTTTTGCCTTCTATCACTCCCTCTTCCTCCCTCCCTCCTCTTTTTTCCGCTTCTCCCTCTTTCGCTTCTTCCTCGTTCGTTCGTTCGTTCGTTCGTTCATCATCATCATCTTCTTCCTCTTCTCCTTCATCTACTTGTACATCTACTCTTGACTTCTATCGATCGTAATTTAATTTACAACGATTCCGATAATGGCACTTTAAAACCGAACCATCTCTCATGACTCAATTTCGTCTAACACGTCGTTGGTACGTCTAACACGTTCACATGACAAAATTTAATCGGTAACCGCCTTACGGATACCCTCGTTTCGTCGATCATTTCTTTTCTTTTCGTTTGTTTGTTTGTTTTTCTTCTTTTAATTCCACTTCTTCTCTTCTTTTTTGTTTCTTGTTTTTCGTCCGTTTATCTTTTTTTCGTCCGTTTTTTTACTTTCCACGGGCTTCTTCCTACAGGGTACAACAAACGTTCTATATATTTTACTGGTCGGCTTGGTGTTAACCAGATGAAGAATAACGACGGTAGTGAGGGTTGGCGAGGCGTGGGGTGGTGGTTGGACGGTTGAGGAAGGTTGGCGGAGGGGGAGGGAGGGTGCCGGGTAGGCGGTGAAAAATTTTCATAAAGGATCTTCATGAATTTTACTCACCCGAATCTTATTTTACGTTCATGGCCCGTTATTATGCGATGCATAAATTTTGTGAATTCTTTCGGAGCCATGGGGGGAGGGAGGAGGAGGAGGAGGGGAGGAGTGAGGCTTGAGGTTGGGAATGAGAGCTGCAGGTTGATGAGAAATTTATATAAAAAACTATAGTTACGATAATTGCGAACGAAAATGTTAACGAAGTATTCATCTCTCTCTCTCTCTCTCAATCTTTCTCTTTGTTTCTCTTATTTTGTTTTTTTTTTATTCTTTTGTTTCTTCTATTCTTAGATCTGATTTGAAACGTAATGTGGCTTCTGGCTGATCTTTCAACGGTGTAATTTCTGCTTTTTTTTCGTTCTTTGTTTTTGAAATTCTTATCCGTTTATATAATTAACATCGAACGACGACGAAGAAGACAAAAAATAATTAGACGATTTTCGAACGAAATCCTTTCGAATTTCATGCAACGTTACGATTCGTTTGTGTCGAACGTAAAAATATTTTCTTTTCTTTTTTTTTCTTTGTGCATGAAAATGCAAAGTGTTATTCATCATTTGATTTTTTCGTTTCAATAATAAAAAAAAAAAAAAAAAAAAAAGAAAAACATTTTTCACTTCTCTTTTTTTTTGAACTAAGATTTTCACTTTTATAACGAATACTATTTCTTTTTTTTCATCGTTAGTGATTGGATCGATATACCGATACCATTGACGACTGTTCAATCAATCGAATACCGAAGTTCTTAATGGTACTCAAAGTATCGATGCATCTTCATAAGTACTTACTTAGTAATCAATTTCGATATTGAGATACTTTGATTGAATCGATATCAAATCGAAAAGTGTTTACATCCAATCAAAATATAGGTTTGACGATAGATAATAAAAGTATCGATAATCGTTCGTTACTTTTGCTCAAGTATCGACATACGAACGAACTCTAACGAAGTAAACGAACAAAAGTTTGAAAGATGAGAGATGATAGATGACAATCGAAAAATAACAGTTGAAAGAAGAAATATTCATTTGTTTGAAAAGAATTTTTTTTCTTCATAAAAGTATCGAACGGATATATAAATTTTTTTTTTTTAATACTTACTTTAGATACTTAGATTTAATACTCGATACGGTTATCATAATTTTTTGATTATCATCGATGGTATCGATTTACTAGCGAATCTGATAATTAACCGTAATTAATCTCAAAGTAATTACAGTGATTACCCATTGAATTACTCATTGGTTTATCCTGACGATTATATTCATTGAATAACGTTAAAGTATTCATGAAATAAAAATGGTTAAAATCTTTTTTTCCCTTTCTTTATTTTTTTTCTTTTCCCCTTGTTTATTGTATTTTCTTCTTTTGTTAGTTTCGTATCGTTTTGTTTTCTTTTATTAATTTAATTTTATTGATTATAATTCTTCTTCGCCTGATCATAATGAAACGAAAACGAATACTTACGCGGTAATAGATAAATATATTCGTTCGCATGTAGATTTTTACACGTACTATCGAACGAGTATAAATATTTTTAGATACTTGTTAGTTCGAGAGTATAATCGATACGTTATCATAATGTTTCGATCATTATCAAATTTGATAATCAATCGTAATTATCCTTAACTCTTTGAGGCTCACAATTCTTAAAGAAAATAAAAATCCAAATAGCGAAGAATTTTTTTAAATATATATATATAAGAAAAATGGAAAATAAAATATCAAACTGTATGACTACGAGTAATTTAAAATTTTCGAGGTGGGTTTAAATATATCCCACCACGCATAAATAGCTAAGCAAAAGGTGGGACATTTTTCAACCCATCTAACCTCATTGTAGATTTAACGTAATCTGTTTATCCTGACGATTATATTCGTTGAATATAGTCCAATGATTCAAAAAAAAAAAAAAAAGGAAAAAAGAAAATGGTGTTACAATATATTAAGAAAGTAAAGTGAAACGGACAAAATAATTTTGTTTGTTCCTCTCTTCTTTCTTTCTTTCTTTCTTTCCCCATTGTTTATTGTATTGTAACTTTTTTTTATTTTACTCTTTATTTTTATTTTTGTTTTTATTTATTTTTTTAGTTTTCTACCGTTTCGTTTCGTTTTGTTTTGTTTTTCTTTTATTAATTTCAAGTCCCTACCATTCTTCTTCGTATACTCATAATGAAGCGGAAACGAAAACTTCCGCAGTGAAACTTTAGGGAGAAGGAAGTTTTAACGGTACTCTCTCGAAGTTTTCAAGCCGGATGTTCCTACGGTAACTTTTACCTGGGGCATAAAGTACTCCTCTCGTTCACGTCGGTGAACATTAATAAATTTCGGTACCCCGAGATCGATCTTACTCTGGTCCGCGTAAGTGATGAAACAAATTATCAATGATCTGGATTATCGAAGGACGTAATCCTCTTCCACCAAAATCCAACTTCTACTGTGATGGAGGAGCGGAGGGGTAGGGGGGATAATTTTGATTTATTGATACTCGATCGATAGTATCGTATTCGTTTCAGTATTCGTATTCGTATGTCGTATTAGTATTCGTGTTCATATTCGCAGAGCATTAAAGCGAACAAAGTGGAAGGGAATTAAATTGATCGATGGGATTTGAATAAATGAATGAATAATAAGTACAATTTTTGGATATCTTTACACGTATTTACTTGTACGATATTTATTTACTTATTTATTTTATATATATATATATATATATATATATATATATATATAACGAACGATCAAATGTTCCCAAAGTATAAAATGAGAAGGTTATTAATTCTAACGTAGAAATAATTCCTTTTTGTTCTTTTTCTTATTTGATTAATCTATAATGTTCATTAGTACGATTAAAATTATCAGTAACTACACATAAATGCATAGAATATTTCTTTTTTTTTCTCTCCAGGAAGAACAAATATTAAATCTTACGTTATGACGTACCAGTACATATAATACGTGACATACATACATACATATATACATACATACATATGTATACTGTATATTACTCACACGTTTACGGCCATAAAATAATATTAGATTTTATATATGGTAAATCGTAAAATATATAGAGTAGGATCTCGTGAAAACTTCTTTTTTTTCATGCTTTTACACCCTTCAACAAGATCTTTGATCCTTATTGCCAAAGCTCTCGTTCGTATTTTACGTGGTAATATTTGTTCGCTTTCTCGCGCATTCACGCAAACGCACACTTAACACACACACGCGCGCGCGCGCGCGTATATATATATTATATATACACACATCAAACGCAGAGCGTTGCGATTTACTTCGTACACGAACGAGTCACAGATTCGAGATTAGTTTTATGGTTAATATCCAGGTGCGGCGTTGATTTTATGATATACACTTTATTCACAATTTCACATTAGATGAAATACGTATGTGTACATGTGTACGTACGTAGGTAATATATAAATACGTACGCATTCGAGTATAACCTATACTCGGAGAAGTTTCTTTGCAAAGTGACGTTGAGGTTAGTTGAGGTTAGTTTACCCTCGCCGTTGTTGAATTTATCGTGGTCCCATTTCGATGTCGTAACCGATGCCGCCTCTCGTATATTTGAATTTCGAATGATTTTCCAAGTTTCGATTCGTATATATCTCTAATGGCAAACCCATACTTTCTAACCTTTTCAAAATGGTATTCATGACTTCGTTGGAATTCAATAACTTGCTTCGCGGTTTCTTGAACTCTAACAATGGAATTACAGAGTCACCGATCTCCCTAAGATATATCTCGTATTTTATCCTAACGACAACGACAATAACATAAACAAAAACAAAAACAACAACAACGACAACAACGACGACAACGACGACGAAAAGAAAAAGAACGATAACGAAAAATAAACGTACATATATATAAATATATATAGAGCCCAAATCGAAATCAAATGCAACCGTTACCCCAACAGGCACACCATGGTACGTTTCCACTGCTGGTGCTACCTTTTCTCGATTTAACGAGGCTGTCCCTGATATTTCCTGTATTAATCATTTCCTTATCGGAATTGGCCGTTATCAAACCGTCGGAATATTTTTCCTTTGTAGTTTCCAAGCTGGCGCTTCTGGTTGTTTTGATCGACGTTACGGATGGTCGTTTCTTAGGATTGAAATAAGACGATACCCGTCTCATTTGATCCTTCCTCGGTGAATCTTGTCCCGACGATGACGATCTGCTCTCGTTCTTATCCTCGAGTGCATCCGACGTCGTCGTAGTGGTAACGCTGAGTTTCCTTGGCCTATGACCTCTAAACGATTTGTCGGGCGAATCCGGCATAGTTTCCGTCGACGTAACGCTACTCTGCTTTTTCAATTTCCTTTGAGCGTGCGGCGATATGGTTTGTTTGCACGAAAATTTGTCCTTCTTTATAGCGCGTTTACGTCTGATAACGCTCGGCGTGTTTGGCGGACTCACGTTGTCCTCATCCTGACGCGAACATTGAACGATCTGTTCGTCCTCGATGTGAGAATCACCATCGATCGAGGTTTGCGTTTGCGCTTGCACCTTGTTCTTAATCTGATCGTAATACATTCTAATGTTGTGACAAACGTGACCGGTCGGACCGGCCGGTACGAACGGTACGTTCTGATAAAGATTTTGATTCTGATTCTGCAGATAACGCGTTGCGTTTATTCTACGTAAGGTCTCAAGGTCGTACGGCATGGCCGATGGTAAGAGCGTATGAGGGCTCGGACTTTCGAAGGAGGTAACTTGAAAGTCCTGCCTCAATGGGGATAGATTTTTTTTAGCGATCAATTGATCGGTTGGTATCAACAAACGATTCTGATCGGTCATCGTAACGTCGCCCTGCCTTCTGCGATATCTTTCACTTGGTCGAAGTCCTCGAGCAAAACTCGTCGGCGGTTGCAGCAGCAGCGGCGGCGGTGGTGGCAGAGGAGGTGGTGGGGGTGGTGGTGGCGGCGGAGATAGCGTTGGTTGCGAAGGAAGCGGTAACGACGATAACGGCGTACTTGGATAATTGTAATTCATATTGTTTTCGCTAACTTGAACCGTAAGCGGTTTGGTCAATGGAGAATCTCGGTCGGGACACTCGAGACCAATTCTTTCGATATTACGTAGAAACGGATTCGTTAGAATTCTATAATCCAAAGTAGGCAACTCTGGTATTTCCGGTGTACTAACGGCGTTGTCGCGTTCCTTACGTGGTATCTTCAACGTCACGTTCAAATGCGATTTGTATGCCTTAGCCGTCGAATTGTCGACGTTAAAATTGTCCAATGTATTGTCGCTCTTAGTCATTGTCGTCATCTGTCCAATATCGTTGTTATTGTTGATCATTGTCATCATACTTTGATTGTCGCTTGTTAAATCCTGACACGACATGGACTTGGTCAATTGATTATTGATCGGTATTGATTTGATTACGGTGAGATTCTCCGTACTGAGATATGTTCTCTGTACGTCGTCCTTGTTCGTTTGAACGAAATTATTCCCGTAGGAGACGGCGCCGTTAACGCAAACATCAACGGAACCCTTACGATGTCCCGACAGTTGATTATTGTTGTTAACACCGCATATAACCGTGGATACTGTTTTGCCGCTGCTCGAACTGTTACCGGTACCGAAGTAATTATTACCAGTGATATTCGGAGAATCCTCGTCCGGTAATTTCTTCGATTTCAACGTCGCCAACGGCGCGAAAAAATGTTTTCGCTTTTCCGCTACGCCACCGTACGAGTAAGCCTCGTCGGTATCTTTCTCCTCGTTCTCGTTATTACGACGATCGCCGATTATTTTTCTATCATCTTTATCCTCAAGACTATTTCGTTGAAACGAACGTACGTCGACATCGTCCCATACGTCGTTGGCCAATGACGAAGGATCCTCTTCTCTGTTAACGTACGAATGTGAATCCTCGAACGATCTCTTAGAAAATTGTTGTTCGCCTTGAATTTCCGTAGAATCGAAATGTCTTCTGTCTCTCGTCGGATTCGCATTGTCACCGATGATATGCGATTCGTTGGTACTAACCAATTGCGACGTTCTTTCGAATTCGGAAATTCCCATAGTCGCGTTCGATACACCACCGGTAGACATTACATTCGTATAACTAGACAATTGCTTCGTTTCCGTAGCTAACAAATTGTTTTGCCAACCGATAGGTGGTACAACGTGGATATCCGATAGATGATTATTGTCGTTCATTGGATTTAATAACGGCGAATCCAGAGTGCTAAGGGGTATCAATGGATCCGCGTATAGATTTGGACAGGGGAAGGGTATAACCGTCGATACGTTATTATTAACGGGTATCGATTGATCGACGATCGTATTGGGACACTCGAACAATGGACAATCAGAAAAATAATTCGATTCCGTATAACCTTGACAGGAGTCGTAGGTGCCCGGATAAAATGGTATATTGTCGTGTAGCTTTCTCAATGTGTCGAATAATCTTACGTTCGTTTTACTTTGATTTGTTTCCTCGCTCGTAGAAATGGCGCTGTCAAATTTTCTATCCTTGTCCTTTTTCAATTCCTCCTCCTCGTCTACCACCGATAGATCGTCGAAATCGACGTGCAAACGGTGCATGTTGTTATTGTTACCGTTCATCTTTTCCGTCGATATCTTTTGATTCTCCGCGTTCTCTAATTGTTCCTCGCGATCGCGTAAACGCGTTCTCGTATCTTTATCATCACGGGTTCCCACGGATTCCTCATCGTGCACGTTCTCGTCGGAATAATCCGAATGCAGTTCCTCGTCGTCATCCTCCTCTGAGCGATCCTGAAATCCCATTCGGTTTATAATTATTTATTTATTATTTTTCTTTTTCTAGATTAGAATAATTAGACGAAAATAACTCGATCGTTTACTTTTTTTTTTTTTTTCTTAAAGTAAATGTAATGAGAAAAAGAAGGAAAAGAAAAAATGAACAATTCTATCGATGATTACTTGTTGGAATCGTCGTAGTCGATTTGTTTCATTTCTTTTTTTCCTTTGGTTTCTTTTTTTTTTATTACTATTATTATCGTCGTCATCGTCATCGTCATCGTCATCATCGTTATCATTTTTCTTCTTCTTATTATTTATTTATTATTATTCGTATTATTTTTATTTATTTTTTATTATTGTTATTATTTTATTAATATTGTTCATATTTTTTATTTATTTATTACCATTATGTAATTCTTATTCCATATATTATTTTATTCATCATCATTAATTATTTTTCTTATTATTCTTTTTTTATTTTTATTATTATGATTATGATTATTATTATTGTTTTATTATAATAATTTGTTTTTGTTTTTAATATTATTATTCTTTATTATTATTAGTATTAGTATTATTATTACTATTTTTATTAAGATAGTGGTAAAGGTAGGCATAGGTGTTGAGGATGGAAAGGTTTTTATATATGGTTTGTGTAAGTGGTTTGTAAGAGGTTTGGGTACGCTCCTCTGGAAAAGCGCCTTCAAACCCTGAAGGGGAAGAATAAAATATCTATCTATCTATCTATCTATTATTATCGTTATTATTATACAGGGTGTTTTTAAAAGGAGAGTAATAAAAAAGTTTGCAGATCGTGATTCTATTCTTCCGGCAACTCACGTATCGTCGTCCCTTATAATTCAAACCACCATGTCGATCTATTTATCGTTCCTTCGCTCGATCTCATCTTTATTTTTTCTGATTTATGCATGGAACGACTTTAGCCATCCGTGAATATGGGAAAAAAGATTTATTTCGTAGTTTCAAGACTTTGGTCGTTCGCGGTACGTAAGAAAAAAGATTTTATCGCGAGTGACTTTTTTAGTCGATCGCGTGAGTACGTAAGAAAGATCTTTGTAAAGTATGTAAGAGCGACTTTAGTCGCCGGTGATGCGTACGAACAAGTTGAAAAGAGATTTTGGTCCGCGTGATATGTGAGACAAGAATTCGTGGCGAGCGACTTTAGTCGTCGCTCGTAGCGTGAGGATTACTGAATGAATCGTCGTAACAGTTTCGAATGTTCTTTAAGATTTGTTGTTATAAATTGGAAAAAGTGAGAAAAAAGGATTTATAACTTCGACGAGAAAACATTTCACCGGATTCGTCGGCTTTTATACGTTTCGCGTCATAGTTATTTTTGTAACACCCTGTATACTATATTGCTATAGAAAGGGGTTAAATTATTTTTGTTAATTAGGATGATATTAATTTATTTATTTCATACAAAATAAATTTCTTTTTTATTACTCAATATATTTATTTGATGTAAATTTATTACTTAATATTATATGATTATTAATAATAATTTACATACATATATATATATATCATAATGATCCATTATAATAATTAATTTTTGTATTAGATCGTCAAGGATGAAATTTGTAAGTTATTAGCCAACTTTGTTATTTTTTCTACAAATTTCATCCTTGACGATCTAATATATAAGAAATAAAATTGATCTATATATCATTCGTATAAATATGTAACAATAAATTACGATTACATTACAATATAACCAACATGACTGAAATAACATATTTCGAGTAAAAAATAAAACTAAAAAAAAAAAAAAATAAAAGCAGAGAGACAGTTTATATAATTATATAATTACATTGTTTATAAATGCTACAATAATAGTATATTTAAGCAAAAATAATCAATCGATCGATCAATCAATCAATCAATCAACCGATCAATCAATTAATTAATCATTTAATTAAAATTTATTCCAAACGAAGGGGAAAAGTAAACGAATGGAAAACGTACAATCAAACGAAAAAAGAAGGAACGAAAGAAAGAAAAAAAAATTTGCAAAAATCGAAAAGCGATTAACAAAAAACAAAAGAAAAGATATAAACCTACCTCGGATTCGTCGCTTTCAGGTTGATTCTGTTGTCTCTTCAGTATCTTCTCAAGCTTTTCATACTCGTCCCGTAGGCCCCATATCTCTCTTCGCAGCTGATCGTTCTCCCTTCGCAATTTCTTTATATCGCTTTGACCTGAAATAAGAAGTACCAGCGAAAGGAAACGGTTTATCGTCTTCGAACTCTATAGAAAATGAACAGTGTGTTAGAAAGAGAAAGATTATATATATATATATATATATATATATATAGGTTCACAGAAAGAGACAGAAAGTAAGAGAGAGAGAGAGAGAGAGAGAGAGAGAGAGAGAGAGAGAGAGAGAGAGAGCGAGGGGGGGGTGGCGGAGAAGGATAGAAAAAGAAAAAAAGAGAGAGATAACTTTCTTCTAAGATTCATCTCTCTTTCTCTCTCTCTCACTTTCTTTCTCTTTATTTCTCTCTCTCTCTCTCTCTCTCTCTCTCTCTCTCTCTCTCTCTGTCTTTCTTTCACACTTTCCTTCTCTTTCTATTTCTTTGACACTTTCTCTCTCTCTCTCTCTCTCTCTCTGTCTCTCTTTTTCTTTCTTTCATTCTTCCACTAGGAAAATCACTTAATCACTGGCTTTAGTCGAGTCAGTGAGGGCTGCCTGGTACATCTATTGAATCGATCGATCATTGGTCAGCGAGGGAGAACAATCTCCAGGCTTTGAGGAGTTCCTCCTCCTTCTCCTCCTCCTCCTATATACTCTCTAACCCTTCGTATTTCTCGCTCGCTCGTTCGTCCGTTCGACTCGCACGTGTCAAGGATCGAGTGATAAATCACCGCGGCCGCTGGACCTTCCAATTACTTAACTCAACGCGAAAACTAGTAAACTTCTCTCGTCGTAGCTCATCTAAAGATCGAATTTAATAAATCGAACGGTTTCCTCGGCCTTTGTTTCCCCTCCTCCTCCTCCTCCTCCTCCTCCTCCCCTAACCTACCTACCCACCCTCCCACCCTCCCACCCTCCTCCACCATCTCCTCTCCCGATTCTACCAATTTCTATGTCGAAAATCGATACTTTTAGTAATCTTGAGAAACGATCTACTGTCAACCGACGTCGAGTCGATCGAATTCGATAGATAGAATAGATAAAATAGATAAGATTGATAGATAGATAAACGGGTAGATAGATATTAGATATATAGATAAATAATCAGATTGATATAATGATTGATTTTATCTTTGGATAAACTTATCTTTTCTTTCTTCAGTTTTTTATTTTTTACTTTTTTTTTTTTTTTTTTTTTTTTTTATCGAAATACACTTACGTGAGTCTCGTACTATTTACACGATCGATCGTGTATATCGTGCAAGGAGTAAGAATAAAAATAAAAAATATTAAAATTGAATATTAAGAGAACAAGAAAAGAAAATAAATTCCACGCTAAAATTGATCCTCAAGGAAGAAAATATTAGGCGATTTAAATAAAAAAGAAAGAATGAAAAAGAATAACGCGCGAAACTTATACGCGTTCGAACTTAAGCGCGAGCTATGAATGAAAGAAAGAAAAAAAAATGAACAAAGCGATATAAAATACATAGAAATGCATTTTGATTAATAACGTTTAACTTAATAGACGTGTAAAAAAAAGAAAGAAGAAGAAAAGAACGACAATCGCGTGGAACAAGTTCGTAGAGAATTTGATATGCAAGGGGATGGGTGGGGGAGGTAGAAAAAAAGAAAGAAAGAGAAAGAAGTGTGAAATCGACGAAAAGTATATAAAATATTGTTCGTTTTTTTTTTTTTTTTTTTTTTAAGGAATTACGTACTTTAAGAAACGGAATTGAAAATATGTAAAAATGCATTTTAATTTTAATAAATATTTTGCTATTAATAGATTTGCGAAGGAAAAATTAATGCGTTGAGAAAAATGAATCTCCTTTCTTCTTTTCTCTTTTTTTTTTTTTTAATACTTAAGACCCGTGACATTTTATACGAATTAATTGGTGCGCATGGTTTTTGCACCCTCCTAAAATAAATTATGACGCGTTAAGAAAATCGTGTAACTGTGAATCGTTTAAAAAAATAAAAGAAAGAAAAAATATTGTACGAAAAGAGAACAAAAATTTCGTTAATAATTAATTACAATACAATTAATAATTCATGATGATAATAATTAAGTAAAAAGTGCACGTATAAAACGTATTGAGAAAACAGTGTTGTCGTGAATTGTATAAAAAAGACAAAAACAAGAAATATTGTGCAAAAAGATAACCAATATTTCTTATTTAATAATTAATGATAATTAATGATAATAATAATAATCATAATTAAGTGCAACTTGTGTACGAGTAAAACTTATTAAGGAAACCATGTATCTATGAATAGTGTAATAAAAATAGACCCTATATTTCGTTAATAATTAATAATAATAATAGAAATAATAATAATGTTAATAATAATAATAATAATAACAGTAATGATAATAGTAATAATCGTAATAATAATAATAATAATAAATAATAATAATAATAATAATAATAATAATAATAATAATAATAATAATAATAATCATAATAATAAAATAAAAACTTGTGTGCGAATGAGACGTGTTAAGAAAATCGTCTAACTGTGAATCGTGTACAAAAAAAAAGGTAGAAGAAAATATCGTGTAATAAGGAAACCAAATATTTCGAAATTAAAATCTCTCTCTCCCTCTCTCTCCCTCTCTGTCTATCTCACTTTTTATCACAGAATCTCGTTCGATATCTTTCGCGCAGAGTTAATTCGACGAATAATTATTCCATTCGGGTTCTCGAATCGGAAATTTCATTTTTTATACGAATGTCGGTTGCACACACACTTCCTCTCTCTCTCTCTCTCTCTCTCTCTCTCTCTCTCTTTCTCTCTCTATACCGTGTACCCGTTATATTATAACACGTTTGTGTGCGTGTACTCGAAGCGATAACAGCCGACCAAAAACCGAACCGCGAGTGCGAGCATAACAAGAAAAGCCATGTGGTAAATCAGGATTAAAACGAAGCTTAGCGTGGCGGGAGATTTAAATAAATTAAATCCTTCACAGAGGTTCATAAATTCGGATTTCCCGCGCGAACACGAAGGCCCCATTCGGATCCTATTAAAGCTCGAACCATCCATCGTATCTTCGTTAGATCGTCCTTCTTCTTTATCTCTCTCTCTCTCTCTTTCCTTCGTTTGCTCTCTTTTTTCTTTTATGTGTGTCTCTCTCTTCTTCATTTGCTCTTTTTTTATCTCTCTCTCTCTCTCTCTCTCTCTCTCTCTCTCTATATATATATATATATATATATATATATATATATATATATATATTTTATTTTTTATATTAATTTTTTATACCAACTGTGTCTTGTATCAGAGTTATATTAGCGACAGGCATACATAAGAACAATTTATACATACTAGACAATTTATTGTACCGTTTGATGTGTTTCATATTTAGATCGGCGTTTCTCAATACATTTCGGCCGAGCCTCTAATCTTTTTTTTTTATTTTATTTTTATTTTTTAATTTTTTTAATTGGCAGCGTTAAACGACATCTTATATGACTTGACAACGTACATCGAAAGCGTTGGAAAATTATTTTTAGGAGAAAAGATTTGAGAGTTTTCTGAGGGGGACGGGTGGGGACGATTGGTCAAAGAAGAAAAGAAAAAAAATGAAAGAAAGAACGACGTACGACAAGAATCGAATGATAATATCATTCGTTAAATTTTTCGAGAATATAATGGCGACACAGACGTGTCTCGTTAGATTAATTGAAAAGTTTGTTTCTATTATGTATATATATATACATACGTATGTAAACCTCTTAAAGGTTGCAGACGTTTTAATCGAGAGTCGAAAAACCATTAAGATTCCTATTAGAATAATTGAAATGACGTTTATTGTTAGATTGATTTATTGATTTCTTCTATCTTTTTTCTTCTTTAATTTATTTATTGATATATTTCTCTTTCTTCTATGTTTAAGTCGCGATAAAACTTCGAAGAATATTTTTATCCACTCGCCGTTCGGGGAAAAGAAAAAAAAAAAAAGAAGGAATGAAAAAAAAGATGAAAAGAAAAAAAAATGAAAAAAGAACAACCAACAGAAAAGAAAAATAATCTACCCGCTTTTATCTGATTAACCAAAACGATGATCGTACTTCATCGACTTATGTTCTATCTATCTTCGTTTTTTCTTTTGTATTTTTTTTTCTCAAATTCTTTTTTCTTTCGATCCATGTACGTACGTCATGTACTACAGCCTCGGGATGAGTAATAACATTCGTTTGTTTACATCTGATCGTGCTCGTATTAATTATTTGCTCGCTCGGTTGCTTGCTGCTTGCTTGCTTGCTTGCTTGCTTGCTTGCTTGCTTAGTCGGTTAGTTACTTGTCCTTCTCTGAGAAAGGATGGTAAAGGATAGAAATGGAAAACGATGCTGCGGATTTGATGCGGAAAAGGGACAGACGTGCACGGAATTTTCTCGAAAGAAGTGCATAAACAGAGACGGCGTACATTAACTTTCGAGTTTGCATATTAAAATAGAAAGAACGACCGAGACAGGAGGGGAGCTAAAGTGTATGAAAGAGGAAAGAGACAGACAGAGAGAAAGAGAGAGAGAGAGAGAGAAAGAGAGAGAGAGAGAGAGAGAGAGAGAGAGAGAGAGAGAGAGAAATAAGGACAGTAGAAAAAAGGGAAAAAAACAGAATAAAAAATAATAATAATAATAGATAAAAAATAATAATAAAAAAGAAATAAGTAAAGGCGAGGAAAAAAAGCTCAAACAAGAAGAATAAGATCACAGGGTTCGATTCTCTCGAGGAGAAATTCGACCTTCGAGTTTTCCTCGTAATCTCTCACGTGTTCTATCTCTCTCTCTCTCTCTCTATCACTCTATATATATATATATATATATATATATATATATATATATATATATATATATTTATCTATCCATCTGTCTATCTCTCTTTAACTCTCTTTTCTTTTGCGATGACGATGTTGATCAAAGATAAACTCCAGAGACATATTTAGTTTCCCGGCGCTACTTTGAATTCCTTTTCGAACTTGTCATTTATCTTTCTTTTAAGATTCCTCAGTGCATAAGACTTACACTCCCCTCAAACGAACACATCCGAAAAAGTTAAAAATCTTTTTTTTCTTCTTTTTCGTCCTCGTCCTCGTCTTCTTCTTTTTTTTTCTTCTTCCATCACTCTCTCTCTCTCTCTCTCTCTCTCTCTCTCTTTCTCTGTCTGTGTGAGCGCGTGTGTGTTTTTCTTTCTCTCTCTTTTTGATTTACATATACCATCGTAAGCAGACTTTGATGTAGGGACTCGTGATTACTCCGGGGATGTTCCGACAAGATTTTTTTTGGGGTTGTTTTTTCTCTTTCCCTTTCTTTTTTTTAACGTACAATTCAATTTCCGTGCTCGTCGTTTTTAAGCTTATTAAGATAGAAATCGATTCATCTCTCTCTCTCTCTCTCTCTCTCTCTCTCTCTCTCTCTCTCTCTTGTTTACTCTTCCAATATTTTTATTGGAACATTGTAACATTTACATAGTTTCACATATTTATTTTTAATATATTGTACTTTCACATATTTAATTAATAAAGTCTCTATATATCTATTGGAATTGTTATAAATATATAATTAATAGTATTTGATGATATTCAAAATATATGTTAAATACGTATATTTCTTCTTCGTTTTTGTTATTTCTTTTTTTGTATTTTCTATTTCTTTTTTTGTTTCTTTTCTTTTCATTAATCATAATCGACCGCTAATAACGCGATAAAGGAAGACAGAGATAGACAGATAAAGATAGAAAGAGAAAGGGAGAGAAAATGAAAGAGAAAGAGAGAGAGAGAGAGAGAGAGAGAGAGAGAGAGAGAGAGACGAATTATGTTAGCAGTTTGGAGAGGAAGATCGAAGGTATTTCGATGCTCGGTGATTAAACGAGAGGCAATACGCATTTGCGATGATTCATCATAGCTAGTCGATGACTACGACGATAACGACGACGACGATGATGACGACGACGACGACGACGACGATGATGATGATGATGATGATGATGATGATGATGATGATGATGATGATGATGATGATGATGATAAACAAATGGAGCGCGGTAAAGTGGTAATACCCACAATGTTGGCAGTTAACCAGAACGACCATTTAAACGCACTTCGAACGGATGGAATGCAGTGGAAACGATAAAACCCGACAAGGGATGGAGTGTGTGGGATTGGTGGGGGATTGTGGGGTGAGATTAAGGGAATGGTTTCGGGTCGGGCTATCTTTTTCGTTCGATACGCAATCTCTTTCTTGAATTTGTCTTCGAACAAATCAGTGCGTACCTCTTTGATTTATATATGAGCCGTTTATTTTGAAAGTGGGGCAAGTCCATTTTTTTATTTTCTCTTTATATATATATATATATATATATATACATATTTTATGTTAATTTCTAACTATTTTCAATAATTTCTTTCAACTATTATATAATTTCAATAATTAATTTCAACTATTTTCTTTATTCACAAAATTAACTTGCTCCACTTTGAAAATCAACGACTCATATATATATATATATTTTTTTTTTCTCATTATTTAATCACGAAAACGATTGATCATCGATCCTTATTATTATTAATTATTTATTTTATATTATTATATTATTTTATTTTTTTTATTTGTTTATTTACTTTTTACGCACGAAATTTGATCGATCGACAGAAAGTCGTTAGGGTGGGAAAGGGGCGGAAAGGAGAGAAGGGGTAGAAGTGGTGGCGTAAAATTTTTGATAGGAAATATGTAGAGAAGCACGCGCTTATTATACCTCGAGGAAGACGAGCCAATGGCATATTGCCGTTGATAGGCGGTTCATAGCGTTAATTACTAGTTCATTCGTAGCTCCCTGTAAGCTGGAAACAGATGATAATCAAGTGCGAGAGAGAGAGAGAGAGAGAGAGAGAGAGAGAGAGAGAGAGAGAGAGAGAGAGAAAGCCGGTGGATATAATCGAACGTGACACCGACGTCCATCCGTCCGTTGCCAACCGGCCAAAATTAGATCAAGTCAATATCCCATGTAGATTATCACTAACAGACTGCTCATCCTGCAGTGGTAGCCAAAATTGCCCGAAGTAGTTCGGCCGGTGCCGTTTATCCAGGCACATGCTCCGGAAGATATGGCAAATCGATGGATTTATTATCGATCAAAATTCGGTCAAAATTAATAATGATAATGATGATAATAATGATAGTAATGATTATTTTTGTAATAATAATAATAATAATAATGATGATGATAATAATAATAATAATAAAAAATATATATATATATATATATATATAAACACACACACACACACACACACACACACACACACACACACACACACACACATGTATTTATGTATGTGTATGCGTACGATCTTTCATATAATAGAATTATGAATGGTTTATTATTACCAGATACACTCACTTCGAGTCAATAAATAAAAATCGTTGTGTGATTTTTTTGAATACGTGAAATCAAAAAGGGGAAGGGGAAAGAGAGAGAAAGAGAGAGAGAGAGAGAGAGAGAGAGAGAGAGAGAGAGAGAGAGAGAGAGAGAGAGAGAGGACAAACGATAAAAAAAAGATTCTTTACAATACAAATTCGAATGGTTTATTATTAGCAGATATCCCACTTCGAGTCAATAAATAAAAACCGTAGAGTGATTTTTTTTAATTCGTGAGAAACAGAGAAAGGGGGGGGGGAGGGGAGAGTGAGGGAGAGAGAGAGAGGGAACAATCATAATAAAACAAAGATTCCCTTCATTTCAATTTCGAATAGTTTATTATTAGCTAATACCGTCATTTCGAGTCAACGAATACAAATCGATACGTGATTATTTTTTGGAATCCTTGAAAAACAAAAGGAGAGGAATAATAAACAAAAATAATAAACAAAATATTTTCTATAATCCAATTTCGAATGGTTCATTACTACCTAACACCGGCAATTCGAGTCAACAAATAAAAATCGTCCTGTGATTTATTTTTGTATTCTTGAAAAAGAAAAAGAGAGGAATAGAAAACAAAAATAATAGAAAAATTTTCTATAATCCAATTTCGAGTGGTTTTTTATTACCTAACACCGGCAATTCGAGCCAGCGTATAAAAATCGCTCCGTGATTTTTTTTGAATTTTTGAAAAACAAAGAGAGAGAGAGAGAGAGAAAGAAAGAGAGAGTGAGAAGAGAGAGAGAGAGAGAGAGAGAGAGAGAGAGAGAGAGAGATCGAAAGAATGAACGCAAGTAATAGATAAAAAGATTTAAATACTCTTATGTATATTATTTATTTGTTCCAATAATTAATTTTTTACGAAATCAAGGTTTTCGTAATATGGTTTAATCGAAGGATAGAAATATTTATAGAAAATTGGATGGTTAACAAGATGCGTTACAGGTTGTTTCCTTTAAAAAAAAAAAAAAAAAAAAAATAAAAATATAGGGAGATAGGAATTTAAAGTTCCGTAAACAAGACTATCGCCACGGGGCAGCCATTTCATTGACAGAATGACGAACGTTCTGTGTAGTCGGTGGTTACGCCAAGGGCTCATAAATCACAAGATATTTTCCATATCGATATACAAAGAGGAGGAGGAGGAGGAGGAGGGGGAGGAGGAAGAGGAGGTGCTGTTGTTGGTGTTGGTGTTGGTAGTGGTGATTCGTTGTTTTCCATCTCATGGTTTTCTTTAATTCCTCTTTTCTTTTTTTTCCACGCCATCCACGCTTTTCTTATTTTTTTTTTTTTTTTATTTAATTTAATTTGATTTGATTTGATGTGATTTTATATTTTTTTTTTCTATTTTCAATCCCATCACCTCGCCCAATAGAAATTATTCCCGTGAGATTCGAAATATTCGGATTAACGTCTACGTAAGGAATTTTTCTAGCCGTTAATCTTTTTTAGAGGGATGCCCATTTTAACATTATTATTATTAATATTATTTTTTGTTTTGTTTTTCTTTACCTCTTTCTCTTGTTCGCGATTTAATTTCTCTTATTCCAGGAATTTCGTGAATTTTATTACGTTACACCATATACCGGGCTCGACGACCTCATTTAATGTACCGAGAACTTTATTGTTTCAAATGTAACGGGTCCAGCGTTATCATTAATTTAAGAAGAAAGAAGTAGAAAAAAGAGGAGAATTATTTATCGGGGGTAGTTTCACCTCCTACACATTCTCCTCTTCTACCCCTACCCCACAGATCCACCGAGCGAAAGTTCCTGTAGAAAATTAAGCCCGGTTGGGTGATTACTCCGGTGGTAAAGTTAAGCGACGCTTACAATTAGATCGGTTAACTTTATAAATAAATAAAAAAATAAATAAATACAAATTAAAAAAAAAAAAAGAAAAGAAAAGGGACAAATAGTTAAGCGACGCACGAATTATATACGAAACGACATAAATTAAACCGACGTAAATTTAAGCGACGTTCGAGAGCGTGAATAGCTTTTGCGCCTCGAAATGTGAAGGTTAAGGGGTGGTTCGAGCACGTAAACTTTATTCGGATGGTTGATCCTTTTAACGGGGGTGAACGGGGTGAACGGTTACGTACACCTGGACGATCTAAAAGAAAAAAAAAAAAAAAGAGAGAGAACAAACGAAACGAAACGAAACAAAAACAAAGAAGGGACAATTTTCGTGTTTTTTTCCCCTTTGTATTTATTTATTTATTTTTTTTTCTTTCGTACGTAATTTATTTCGCTTATAAAAAAAAGAAGTCGTTTCGAACAAGTACGGGACACGGTGGGTGTTTGTACTTTGAAGGTATATTTTTCGATCACCAAAGAAAAAACAAAAAAAAAAAGATTCAAACGTTTTTTTTCGTACGGCGTTCGCATTCGCCCAATAATATCTCCTCAGGATATTATTTTAAAGTGAAAGAAAGGAAACAACTAAAAAAAAAAAAAACAAGAAATAAACACGAAAGGCCCTAAGGCAGATTCGGTAAAGAAAAAAAGGAAATAAATAAAAATAAACGGTAGTTCTCACGAAGCCGACTTTTAATATTTTTCGTTTAATACAAAAAAATATCTGAGCGATTGAATATTTAATTTGCAAAAAAAAAAAATAACGATAATAATGAATGTATACAAAAAGGAAGTAGAATTTCTCTTCTCTTAACTTCCCAATATGAAATAAATAAAACAAAATTCCTATAGTTCTATGATATTAATGTTAAAAGATAAAAAAAAAAAATAATAATAAAAAGTAGAAACAAAATAGAAAGAATAAGACTAGGACTCTCGAAAAAAAGGCTTTCCGCATGACGAAGATTGGACGGAGAAATAATCGTGCCAAAATTACATACGAATCGTTTCAATGATTTTCAGAATATTGTTGGCACCGATTTGAAAGATACAGTTTTATGAGAACGGCGTTCGAAGTTTAAGGTACACGAAATTACATACTTGCGTACATACGTATGTAACATTGAAACTCACGGCAAGTTAGTCGACTTCAAACGGTCAATAGTAACTTCGTGAGTTTTAGAAATTTTCCGATTAAATTTTCTGATCTGATTCTTAAAAAAGAATCTTACTTCTTTTCTTTTTTTCTTTTATTAACTTTAAAAGTGAACGCAAACTTTTTAAGAAAAAGAGGTTAAGTAAGATTCGATTATAATTTAAAGTTCGGATTGATGAACCCCCTCCCAACCTTCCACCCTCCGACCATTTTTAATTAATCCGAGAGATAATTGAAAATTAGTATTTGTAACGAAGTAAAGTTTGCAAAAAGGTTTCGATTTAGTTGTTAACTGTATAAAAGAGGCTTAGAAACTAATTGTTCGAATTACTCTAAATAATAATACATACAAATAGTATAATAATAAAAAAAAATATAAATATACATGGAATGAATATTTAACGAAGTACAATTGGTTAGAAATTAATTCGTCGAAATTATTAAATAAATATTATAACACGTGATGTATTGTAAATAAATAAGAATCTATATCAATAATAATAATTATAAATAGTATGATAGAGATTAATTTCAATTTTTGATAGAAATTAATTAAAATATTATTAGATAAGTTAACAATAAACTTAGTGAACGTTCTCTTAGATACTTCGCTTACGATGAACGTACCAATCGAATAACCTATCCTTGTTTACCGTTTTCTCCTAACCGTACGGTTAGTATGAAATATACCTATATACATATATACCTACATAGAGATATATATACATAAACGTGCGTTCCCGTTCACGCGAGCACATCTTTTATGAACCAGATAAAATTTTGAAGCGACTAGAATTATCGTCCCGACTCGTTCTACATTAATACTAACTTAACACACACACACATACACACACACACACACACACACACACCGCGCGTATTAACATGCGCGTTCGGTAACGTCGACATATTCACTACCCGGAAAACTTTCATAAAATTTTCTATGACGTCGCTTATCTCAGTTCCTCGATCGAACGATCTAACGATCTAACATTTAGATCGTTTTAAATAATTACAATCGTCGATATTTTTAACATTCTCCGATCGGATCAGATCATCCGTTCAACTGGTTCATAACAGATCTAGTTTCTTGGAAATCATTTTGCTGTTACCTTTCTTATGATTATTTCGATAGATCCACGTTAGAAAACATGAAAGAAGTTAGCAAGTAAATTTATATCCTTCGATAGAGATGATAATATCGATCGTTTCCATCCCTATCGATACTGTCACTAATTAAACAAGTTAATTAATTGGTTAATTTCATGGTTATATACTTATAAAGCACTTTCTCTCTCACACACACACACATTTATTATATATAAATATATATATATATATATATATATATATATAATATATATTTCGACTAATTAATACAATCACTTATCAATCTATTCTAGTAATTGATCGCTCTAACAATATTAACTATACGATCTGTGACTAACCGTTAACCGTTATCCGTGTCGATTAAAGAGATATTACGAGTAAGAGAGAAAAATAAAAAGAAGGAGAGAGAGAGAGAGAGAGAGAGAGAGAGAGAGAGAGAGAGAGAGAGAGAGAGAGAGAGAGATAGAAGATAACGTTTAATAAATGTCGAATGAACAACGTAAACCGTAATATCTCGGTAAGGATCCTTTGCCTTTAATATAACGAACGTTTAAAGGGAACATCGGTACGAGGATGAGAATATTACGAGTAAGTATCCTTCGGAGTTTCGAACGATCCTGTAAGGAGTTTTAACATTAATAAAGTGTCAAGAGCAACCGACGTGAACCGAGGAGAACCAGATTTAACATCGTCCTCGTCGTCTTCGCCGTCTTTGTCGTCGTCCTCGTCGTTGTCAGTCTAACCGTCAAGATCTCTCTCTCTCTCTCTCTCTCTCTCTCTCTCTCTCTCTCTCTCTCTCTCTCTCTCTCTCTTATAGTTTCCTTCGAGAATTCTCATGGAACTGAAACGGTCGTGGCGGCCCTCTTCGGTTTCCTTCTCACTCATCCCTCATTTCCGAAGCACCCCTCAACCCCAACCATCTTGGTGGTTACATTCCTATAGGAGTAAGT
>OU964982.1:1508754-1516254 GCA_918808275.2 Dolichovespula sylvestris
TTCTATTAAGACATGGTCGACCGATCTAGTTTATACTTAGGTCTTTGCATATGTGTTGATGCAACTTTTGTGATCATACAAATATTTTATTTCATTATATTAATCGTTGTTATAGTTATGTAATTATATTATGATATAGTTGTTATCATACTGAGGTAATATTATAGTTTTATATGTATATGTATTACATGTTTATTATATATATATATATATATAATTTATAATTATATAAATATAAAATGTATAATATATATTATATTATAAATAATATAATTATATAATATCTATATAACTATAAGATATATATATATATATATATATATATATATATATATGTGTGTGTGTGTGTGTGAATATATAGTTTATTGTATTGGATAGTTACATAGTATTAGTATAATTATATAGTATAATTATACAGTTATATATTATATAAATAAGTACATATAATTTATAAGTATACTATTACTATAGTATAATATATATAACTTTATGCCAATGTGTATATATATATATATATATATATATATATATATATATATATATATATGTAATTTATAATATATATAATATTATACACAATATAATTAAATAACTCTATAATAACGATTATATATCCATAACCAAATATATATATGATGTATTCGATAATTATATAATATAATTAAATAGTTGTACATTATATAGATAAATACATATAATGTATAAATATACTATTACTATATGCAATACAGTTTATTATATTGAATCATGTTTGTGGTTAATTTTGATGTTATCAAGTTTTTTTCCTTTTTTTAAGTTTTATTATTTCGATAACGATTTTAATTTAATTCCGAATACAGCTGTTATTAAACGCTCTATCTTTTTTCATATATAATATGAAATATATATGTGTGTGTATTATCTTCTGACAAAATATATCTTTTAATTTTTTTCTTCCATTCGTTCTCACTTAAAAATCTTAATGTAAAAGAATACTATCCATTGCAATGGATAAATATGTCGTATAGTTATAAAAAAAAGTTCTATCAATATTAAACGAACGGCCGATCGTTTAATTATCAGCTTATATCGTACATCGAACGATTTAAATTCTCGTTCTAAACCCGGGAAAATTCAAACGTAAGACTTATCTCTATCGCGAGAGATACTATAAATGAAAACGATCTTTTTATTTTCCTTCTTTTCCTTTTCTCCCTTCTTTCTTTTCCTTTTTCCTTCTTCCTTTTTCTTTTTCCTTTTTTTCTTTTTTCGAAAGATTATTCACGGTGTTCTACCTACGTCCATTAGTCACGAAAATATACATACGTACATACGCAGTAGTAGTACGTATTCGTGCGTCGTTTGCGTCGCGTTAAGAGAGAAATAAATTGGGCACAGTACGACGTCGTCTTTCAGACGTTTGATCTGCTTTTTTTTCCTTTTCTTTTCTTTTTTCAATTTTTCCTTCCCTTCCCCCCCCCCCTCCCCCGCCATCTCCACCACCACCACGTAAGATCTTCTGAAAACACTGTGTGAGGTCCGGTAACGTACATATATACATACGTGCGCTCTATCATTACGGTCTAAGATCCAATGTTGTTAGAGTTCGAAAATATTTTCTTTCTTTCTTTCGTTCGTTCGTTCGTTCGTTCGTTCGTTCGTTCGTTAAGTTCGTTAGTTCTTATACATCATGGATGTCGATCGGTGGTGGTTTATCAGTAACGAGGCTGACAAGTCTATAGCCGGCTTTCTTTTACAACTCGATTCACATTCGAGTTTGCCGAGTCACATTCGTGAGACACGCGAGAACACGTCATAGAGAGCGAGAGAGAGAGAGAGAGAAAAGAAAGCAGATTTGCAGTGGCGTTTCTTATTAAAGGGTGAGAAAAAAAAAGAAGGATAAAAGATCATACCGTCTAACTACAGGCACGAAATAATAATGAATCCATTATGTGCAGCTCGTAACGTTTTTCTTTTTTATATATTTACTTATTCATTTATTTATTTACATTTTTTTTAATTCTTTTGTTCTTTTCTTTCCTTTTCCTTTCACATTCTTCGTATTTTTCATTATTTTCTTTTTTTTCTTTCGATCCCGTAAAGAAAAGAGATAGAGATAAGGATAGAGATTTTGTGTGTGTGTGCGTGCGTGCGTGTGAAGGGGGTGGGTATAAGTATGGGTGTACGGAGAATATGGGATCAAAGGGGACATGCAAATATAATTTCTATTTTCGTAAACAGATCATAAGATGAAATGTAATGGCACGATTTCTAGGTTCACTCACTCGTTGAGAGAGAGAGAGAGAGAGAGAGAGAGAGAGAGAGAGAGAGAGAGAGAGAGAGAGAAAGAGAGACGAGCAAGTCCCGACGTTCTTTCAAACAATCCTCTTAACCGAGTGACTAATATACACGGCTATGAATCTCTAACGCGGATTTATACGTAACATCGTTAAAACGTCTCCTTCCACATCGATTCGTCTAAAACCTTTATGAGTTTACCAAAAGGAAACACATTAGAATCGATTGATAACCCTTTCGATCGTCGATTACATCGTATCGCTTCTTTCTTTCGTAATCGAACGAGAGAGAAAGATTAGAAAAGATTTAGAAACGAAAAATAGTAACAATTTTTTCGTATCAACGTAATCGTTACTATTATATATATATATATATATATATATATATATATATTTTTTTTATTGTTTACTATTAGAACAATTATATCAGATTAAGTTCGAAACTTAAATTCGATTGGATAAATGGATAAATATTTCGGATAGAAACCTTAAGACGCTCGATAACCGAAAACTAGTCGAGAGTCTCTTTGTCGACTGGACAAAGTTCGAGGCGAGTGCCAGGCGAGTTTCGAAAATAGTTCGCTGCGGTTTCGGCACGCGGCAGCTCGAATACGTTGCTGCCACATTGCTCTCTCTCTCTCTCTCTCTCTCTCTCTTTCTCTATCTTTCTATCTATCTATCTATTCATCTATTTAGCTAGTTAGTTAGCTAGCTAGCTAGCTATCTCTGTTACTCTGTCTCTCTGACTGTCTATTTGTAGGTGACCGCTGTATAAACTACTAAACCAGAGCTACCAAACTCGCGAAATTTAATTTCCTATTGGTTTCTGATATCAAGTGGATATACATAAATATATATGTACATATATATATATATATATATATGTATATGTATATGTATATGTATATGTATATGTATATGGATATGTATTTGTGTATATGTACGGTGATAATGTGTATGTATGCATACGGTGATAAGTCGAACTTTTATGATTTCTTTCTTTTTCATTTTTCTTTTCTGTTTTCTTCTTTTATGAACATTAAAATGTTATTCATGACGTATTAACGAAAGAGAAACGAAAAATGAATTTTTTTTCTTAATGATTAACTATCCATTGTAGAACGTATAAGGGTTATTCGAAATGACGGGAAAATATTAAGGGAGAGAAAGGAAAGAAAAGAAAACCGATGAAAAATGTTCGATTCCAATTTGAAAGAAAAAAACATTATCATTCTGCAATGACGATAAAATGATATGAGAGAGAGAGAGAGAGAGAGAGAACGAAACAGAGAAGAGACTGTTCAATCTTATTATGAAATTTATTATCATTTTTATTTGGCAGTTATTTGAGATGACGCAAAAAAAAAAGAAAAATACTGACTAACCGTAGAATTCTAATATAAAATTAATAATCATTCTAATTTGGCAATTATTGGAAATGATGAGAAAAGATACTGAAAAACTATTCAATTCTACTATACAATGCAAAAAGAATAAATACTGAGAAAATCCTGTTCAATTCTAATCTGAAATTAATAATCATTAATTGAGATGACGACAAGAAACAAAATAATCAGAAAAAATTGTCCGTTTCTAATCCGAAAAAAAAAAACTAATTATTATTACCTGGCAATTATTCGAAATGACGAGAAAAGAAAAGAAATAAATAAACCATAAACAAAAAACTGTTCCATTCTAATAGGAAATTGATAATCATTCTAACCTGGCGATTATTTGAGTTAACGAAAAAGAAAACAAAAACAAAAGACAAAATGAACAAGAAAGAAAAATTCAAACAAAAAAAACATAACGGAGAAAAACGAGCAGAAAGAATGAAAATAGAAACGAGCGCTCGATTCAAATTTTAAGGGAAAGGAAGGAAGGAAATAAAAAATAAAAAAAAAAAAATAAAATAAAAAGAGAGAAAAAAGGGAAAATAAATCATTCTTACCTTGTTCGACCTCGGCGTTGATGTGAATGGTTCTCAATCTTAGCTCCTCGTTCTCGTAAATCATACCCCTCGAGGACTTCCGGTCGAGTTTTCTATTCGGTTTAACGCTGACGTCTCGCCTTCTAGCTCTTAACATACCAGCACCACCAACACCAACACCAGTACCCGCCATCATAATTCTATCATTTGTAACCTCGTTTGAACCGAATGTTTCGATTATCGACACTTTCAATCGATTCACTTTTAACTAACAATCAATCTCGTTCTTTATCGTCTCATCCAAAGTTCCACTTTTTCTTTCTTTTTTCTTTTCTTTTTTTTTTTTTACACCCGCTGTTAAATTTCTCCGAAAAGTCTCTCAACTTGGAGGTTTTTTTTTTTGTCTTTGGAGAAACATAATCTCGAAGACGTAACGGGTATTCTGTTCTTATTCGTTGCCGACGATAGTAATTGTATTGGACTAAAAATGAAATCGTTCGGGAGAAAGGAAAATATGAAAAATAGGATTGATTATTATTTTGATAATTATCTTAATGATACATATTAATAATATTATATTATAGTATATATATATATATATATATATATATATATATATTAATAATAATATTATTTCTTTTATTAATTTATTATGATATATATTAATAAAATTATAATATATATTATATATATATTAATTATATATATTATTAAGATTGGGACCTGATACATATAATAATATTTATAATATATATATTTTTAAATATATTTATAATATATCTATATATATAATATATATATATGCATGAATAAAGATAGTGAGAGAGAGAGAGAGAGAGAGAGAGAGAGAGAGAGTGAGAGAGAGAGAGTAAAAGAAAAAATGTCAAGGGTAGCTTGCTAAAAACTCGTTCTCTTTAAAGTCATGCACTTTTACCCAGCCCTCATTTCCTATCCCTTTTGTCTCTCCCTCTCTTTCTCTCTCTCTCTCTCTCTCTCTATATATATATATATATATATATATATATATATACACATATATATTTTTCTGTTTATATCTGTATCTAGGCACATGTATGTACTAAGCATCTCGTATAAAAGCGCTCAGAGAATAGAAAGAGATAGTGAGAGAGACAGAAAATGGAGTAAGAGTAAGAGGGAGAATAAATGAGAGAGAGAGAGAGAGAGAGAGAGAGAGAGAGACCGATCTTTGTATTACTCGAGTCAGTTTTTTAATGTCTTCGTAAATCGCTCGAGATTGTGATCTTTCGAATTTTTAACCAATATCGAAAACATATTTTCCCTTTTATTTATTTATTTATTTGTCTTTTTTTTTCCCCATTGAAAAACGAACGGCGATTGATTCTCGTTTGAAACGAATTTCTTTTTTCCTTTCTCCTTTTCCAATATTATTCACTTAACCGTTAAATGATATCCTCTTAAATTCAATTCAAGAACGAACAGGATGAGATCGTATCGTAATTAGTAATAAAGCTATACGAGGGTTCCTCATTACCAGGATTTTTTATAGCAAAAAAGAAAGAAAAAAGAGAAAGAAAATAAAGGTGGAATTAAAAGAAATGAAAAACCAAAAATCAATGAAGGGGATTTTCCATCGAGAGGGAAAAATCGTTTAAATCGAATCGTACCGTTTCGCAAAAATTTTTTTTTTCATTCTTTGTTCTCTATTTTTTTATTCTTTTTTCTTTTCTCTTCTTTTTTTTTTTTCATCGAACACCCAAGTAATTTGCGTACCATTACTCAGCGTTTATCAGCACGCTCGAGGCGGTTAAAGAGGGGTCGTGTTGGAGGAGGCCACTTTTTCTCTCTCTCTCCTCTCTCTCTCTCTCTCTCTCTATCTCTCTCTCTCTCTCTCTATTTTCTTTTTTTTCCCCTTTTATTCCCTCTCATTGTCAGTTCTTATTCTATAATTTAGATTTTGCTTAATTTATGCTGAACGCAGCCGGTGGTGTAAATAAACCCGCCACCCCCGATCTCCCTGTCCTAATTCTAGTCTTAACTGTCTCTCTCTCTCTCTCTCTCTCTCTCTCTCTCTCTTTTTATTCCTACTTCGATGTAATTTATCCGGTAGGTTCCAAGAAGAATTTATCTCGTTGCAGAACCGACGGATTTTCTACGATCCATCTTCTCGTTTTCTCTCTTCTCTTCTTTTTCTCTTTCTCTTTCTCTTCTCGTTTCGCAAGCAGCGAGCAGAGGAATCAAGCGGTCTAGTCGTTGCACTCTTGAAACCACCTCGTGTCTCCTCATCATCCACCATCACGTCGTCGTTGTGTAGTACTTGTCAGTGACATTGTCGTCGTCGTCATCTTCGTCGTCGTTGTCGTCGTCGTCGTCGCCGTCGTCGTCGTCGTCGTCGTCTGATACGGTGCATTCATTATCCTCTCGAGAGATTTAAAGCCGATGTGTGTCTTCGATATACACCAAAAGCACACATATAATATACATTTCCGTTGCTTTCCTTTTGTTTAAATATTTTCTTTTATGCCTAATTCCATTTTCCTTCCCTTTTCGTTTTTTCTCTTTTTCTTATGATTTTATTACACACCGATATTTATCTTATATATATATATATATATATATATATATATATATATATATATTTCTTTCTATATATATATTTCTTTTTTCTTTAATTGGAAATGTTCTCTAGTCTCTACATATGTGTATTTGTAGTATATGTCTTTATATATGTGTATATATATATATATATTTTTTTTTTTATTTCATAATCTTCATTGTCTTGTCTGGAAGAAAGAAACGGAAAAGAGAAGAAAAAAGAAATGATCATTAGTCGATAAAACATGAAAACGCCGTAGGTACTTGTACGTATAGAGAGATAAGGGAAAAACAAGAAAGCTAAAGAGATAAATTTAAAGAGAGAGAGAGAGAGAGAGAGAGAGAGAGAGAGAGAGAGAGAGAGAAAGATGGACAGAGATATAAAGAGACGAAGAGATAGATCGTGAGAAAGAACGAGAGCGAAAGAAAGAAAGAGAGAGAGAGAGAGAGAAAGAGAGGACGAGGGAGAGAGAGAAAAGAGGGCCCTGGTTCTTGTCGATGAGCACAAGGACACGGTGTTTGGCCGCCTGTGTACCGAGTAAATGCATAGAATAGCAAAACATGTCGCTTGTGGAAAGCGAGCGAAGGTAAATCCGTACTTTGAAAAGCGTTTTTGCTCTCTCAGCCTTCACTCTCTCTCTCTCTCTCTCTCTCTCTCTCTCTCTCTCTCTCTCTCTCTCTCTCTCTCTCTCTCTCTCTCTCTTAGTCTCTGTGAAATGA
>OU964982.1:1518754-1541254 GCA_918808275.2 Dolichovespula sylvestris
TATTACGTCGTTCCGGATTAACGTATCTACTACGTATGGTAGCCTGGGAGAAGGAAAGTGAGTGAGTGAGTGAGTGAGTGAGGGTTGGGCTGGGGTTGTAGGTGGGAGGGGATGAGGGTAGGGGATCTGGGGAAATAGAGAGCGGGAGAGAGAGAGAGAGAGAGAGAGAGAGAGAGAGAGAGAGAGAGAGAGAGAACGTGACGATAGGCGAGGCGTGGCGTGACGAGGGGTGAAACGTGGAAGGGAGGAGGAGGGTGGGACGATGCGTCACATACCTACGTGTGATTTTCACGAGTACGTGCTACTAGTAGAGCTTTACTAGTTTCTCTTCGTGCGTTTTACGGTATCTCTAAAAGCGATGCCTATACTTATTCTCACTCGTTTACGGATTCTAGCAGATTCGATTATTTTCATACGCTTTTACCGATTTTCCATCGTCCTGCTGCGAGTGAAAGAGAGAGAGAGAGAGAGAGAGAGAGAGAGAGAGTAAGAGTGAGAGTAAAAGTGTAAGAGAGAGAGAGAGAGAGAGAGAGAGAGAGAGAGAGAGAGAGAGAGAGAGAGAGGGAGAGATTAAAATTCAAATCTCGTAGTAGTTCGTAAAAATCTCTTTTTTTAAACCCTCACCGGCCCACTCCTATTTTCTTCTTGTTTTTTATTTTCCTTTTTTTTTCTCGAATCGTTTCGAAAGAATCGAAAAAGATGTCGAAGAAAAAGAAGAGCAGGAAGAGGAGGAGGAGGAGGAGGAGGAGGAGGAAGAATTCTTTCTTTTTATTTTTTTTCCTTTTTTTTTTTTTAGCTCGAAGAACATCTATCGTCCCGATTAACTTCCGAAATTACGAAAAACAACACGTTTTCGTATCCGTCCATTGAATTAGTTGTCTTATGTATGTATGTATGTAACATAGAGAAGAGAGTAATATCTTATTACGATTTTAACGATTTCCGGTCCGTGTTAGACGCATACATACGTAAATACATACATAGATATACATAGAGATATACGTATATATACACGTGGTTGTATACATAGATTAGATAGATAGATGGATGGGTAGTTTGAAAATGCGAGTTTAACGTTAACGTTTAAAGGTAAGACGTAAAGCAGACACACGCACGAAGGGGAAAAGTTTAAAAAGATTTGCTTTTAGGTTTTATGTGGGCGCTTAAAATCCCTAAATCTCTTCTAATCACGTATACGACGATGACCGAAGCAGACCACCATCTAATTTCTAAGATCATCATTCTGTGTTTTACTTATCTCTGAAGATCAACAAATCTTCCCCCACCCTTTTCCTCAACACCCCGCTCTCCTCGCCCCTCCTTTCTCTCTCTCTCTCTCTCTTCCTCGTTGCTACCATTTATAAATTCATAATAATAATTCGACCGATCTTTCGAATCAGTAGCCTCAATAAAATCGTCGTAAATGTTTGTTTTTTTTTTTTTTTTTTTTTTTTTTTAGAAAGAGAGAGAAAGAGAGAGAGAGAGAGATGGAGAGAAGGAAGAAATATGGAAAGATTTCTTTTTCTGAATTTTAATCTCGTCGCGGTTATAACGATGTCTACCCACCATCTCTCTCACGGTGCAACACCATACATACATTGTAAACGAGTGCGGTACCGTTTGTTACGTTTAGTCCTGTCGTAGGTACGAAGTAGTGTAGTAACGACAGATCATGGATTACAACTGCGACACGTGTTACCGACACGTTTACCGGCATGACGTTAACACGTGCATCGACAAGGACACCGGAACGGTGAGGAGGAAGGGTGAGGAAGGGCGAGAGAGGTGTACACGGGTATACGCGCGCGCGCGCGCGCACACACACACACGCACACACACGCACACGCACACTCGGGTGGTGGTTATATGAGAACACCAGGGGACATCCAGGACGCAATCCTGGACCCAACCCAGGACACGAATAAGAGAGTAGATTCTCGCGCGTCCGTGCTGCGGAATGATTTACGTGCGGTCTCTCACGTAACGCCAGCTGGAGACGACTGTTCAAAGGTGTTCAAAAGTTACACCATGGAACTCAACTTTAGACTTTAATGTCCTCTTTGATCGTTAAATCGACCATCGAACCGCGTTTATGTTTCTCACTCTCTCTCTCACTCTCTCTCCTTCTTGAGATTTCGTTATTTTTTATTTCATTTTGCGTTGACTTTACGATTTCCGTACTACTGTACCAGATCTAATGTAACATTCTCAGAGCATTCATAGGTTTGTAATATCGTTTCTTTTTTTTTTTTTTCTTTTTCTTTTTCTTCTTCTATTTTTGCGTATACTTTCCGATCTAATTTTTCCCTAGACGATGTCTCCTTTTCTTCTTCTCTCTTTCTCTCTTTGTCACTTTCTCTATTTCGGAAGAAAGATAGAGAGAGAGAGAGAGAGGGAAAGAGTGTGTGACTCAGCAGCAGGCGGCGGGTCACTGGCAAAGATCCAAATGCCACCTTGTTCCGTGTCCTCCACCGATCTTCTCCCTTCTTACAATTTTATTTTTTTTCTCCCACCCTTTTAACATCTCGTATCTCTGACTCTGACGAATCTGACTCGGTATTTCTTCCTTTCGTATTTATTAAAGTTACGCGGACGAAAACTGATAAAAAAAAAAACAAAAAAAAGAAGAAGAAGAAAAAAAGAAAAAGAAAAAAGAGAGATAAAGTAGATTATTCACTTACGTTCGTTCTCCCTTTTCAGAATATTTTCTGCGGAATGAAAAACTCGATCTAAGACCAAGAAATATATATACACATATATATATACACATATACACATACACACACACACACACACACACACACACACACACACACACACACACACACACACACACACACACACACACACACACATATATATATATAAGCCGTTTCTCTCGGCTAATTGAATTCGATCAAAACTGCTGCTCTAATTGCAGCGTCAAGTTTCTATCTATCCATCTATTTCTCTCTCTCTCTCTCTCTCTCTCTCTCTCTCTCTCTCTCTCTCTCTCTCTCTTATACACGAGATTTCTCATACAACCCTCACCTTCGAAAGTTGTTCGCCTTTCTCTCTCTCTCTCTCTATCTCTCTCTCTCTATTTTCAGCCCCCTAACCTCACCGACCCTTTTCAACCCACCTTCCCACCTTATCCCCAAAGTCCGCATACTCTTCTTCTCTTCCTAAAGGCCGAACTTTCGAGTTTGCGGAACTGAATCTTAAGTATCCGCATCTCCTACCCTCTCCCACGTTCTCACCCTTCTCTCGTTCTCTCTCCCTCTCTCTTTCTCCAATTTAAACTTCGGTCACGAACGTTATATCGTCGTGCCCTTGAAAGCGGGTTAACTCGAGACGAATGGGGATCATTCGCGAATCGCGTGACACTTTATTATCGAAATTACTAAGGAGTGAAACCCGATGAGAAGGAAAACGATATCGTTCCTGTTATATCTAATATTTTCTCTCTCTCTCTCTCTCTCTCTCACACACACACATACACACACACACACGTAGACTCTCTATATATTTCTCTATCTCTCTTTCTTTCGAGATCGAGAAGGGGCAAGTGAAAAAGAAAGTTAGCGCCATAAATTCATCGTCGCTCTGTCGTCGTTATCGTTAAAAACGTCGAGAGAGATATAGAGAGAGAGGGGGAGAGTGAGAGAGTGAGATAGAGTCAGAGAGAGAGAGTGAGAGTGTGTGAAAGAAGGGTTGAGAAGGGGGTGGGGGAAGGGGGATAGAGGAGTTTCAACGAAGCAAGAACACACGTCTACGATAGAATATTTCTTACTCGAAAACTCCTCGTGAGATTTCTTAGGATCGTATTTTAACCTTACCCCTCCATCCTCATCCCCCATCCCCACTCCCTCGCTCCCCATTCCTCCTCTCACTCACCATCCGCTTTTTTTTTTCTTTTTCTTCTCGACTATTAGAGATCGCGATGAAAACTTTATGATCCGATCGTGTATTTATTTACTTTTTTTTTTTTTCAGTCTTTTTCTTTTCCGTTTCTTTACGACAACGAAAATCTCACTGTCGTTCTCTCGCGTTTCCTTTTTCTATTTCTCTCTTCTCATTCTCTCTCTTATTCTCTCTCTCTCTCTCTCTCTCTCTCTCTCTCTCTCTTCCTTTATCTTTTTATATCTCGAGTACAAATTTCGTTTCTTTCTTTACATTCGAGATAGGTTTCGAATCGATGCTAGAGAATAGACGGACGTACACACACGCACACGCACGCACACACACACGCACACACACACACACACACACACGACATCTTCCTTTCATTCGTCGTGTTTATATCTGCTTGTTTATGTACTATCTCGAAGTTTATTTCCCTTTTTTTTAAAATTATTTTTCTTCTCTTTTTCATTTTGTTTTTTTTCTTTTTTTAATAGGTAGAGAGAGATAGATAGATAGATAGAGAGAGAGAGAGAGAAAGGGAGAGATGTAGGGAAACTATTAGAAGAAAAGAAAAAGATTTTCTTTGTGATTTTCATTGGTGGTTAGAGAAAGATGGAAAAGTAAGGACGGTGAGCCAGAGAGAGAGAGAGAGAGAGAGAGAGAGAGAGAGAGAGAGAGAGAGAGAGAAAAGACGTTTCTAATACTCGTTGCTACTGACCTACTAGTCGAACAAAGAAGAGAAATGACATTAGTTCTCCTTCCACGTTAACCTAAGCCTCGTTATCACTGTTCTATTGCAATACCTTTATAATATTTATAATACATACATACATACGTATGTACTGTACTACGTATCACGTATGTATGTATATTTGCAATATATTATAGCGGGGAAAAAAAATTAATGAGGAAAGAAGAAAAAAGAAAGGAGGAAGTAAAAGACAAAAGAAAAGAAAAGAAAAGAAAAGAAAAGAAAAGAAAAGAAGAGAGGAAAGAGGAAAGAGAAAAAAAAAGTATAACAAAGAAAAGAGAAAATGGTTGTTGTACGAAGAAAAAGTGTTAAGTCAAGCGTCGTTTGCCCTCTCTTGGGTCCGTACGGGCTGACAATCATCGAACAGCTGACACACGCGGTCGCACGATAAAAATAGACCCTTCCAGAAAGCGAGAGAGAGAGAGAGAGAGAGAGAGAGAGAGAGAGAGAGTAAGAGAGAAAATCGAACTTTTACGGGTCAGAGAGACGAATAAACGTGCGCTCGTCGAGCTCGCGCGCGCACCGAATAAGAGAAAAAGAGAACAATATAGAAAGAGAAGAACAGAGGAAGAGAGAGAGAGAGAGAGAGAGAGAGACGGAAGTCGTCGTCGTAAATCGATTCCGGAATCTTTCGAGAATTTCGACGATCGAAAAATTGAGGAATAATTCTTATGGGAGAATTTCTCGAAAGAAAATAAAGAAGAAGAAGAAGAAGACGAAAGTGGAAGAAATCAAAAAAAGAAAAAAAAGAAAAAATAAATGAAAGGAAAAACACATAAAGAAAAGTTAGAAAATGTATAATAAAAATAACAAATTCTATCTGTCCCATCATCCTCCTCCTCCTCCTCCTCCTCCTCCTCCTTCTCCTCCTCGTTCTATTCATTTTCCTCTTATTACTTCTCTTTCTCATTCTTTCCTACGAACCCTCCATCCCTCTCCTCGTTCACTCTCACCCTTCATCCCTTACGCAACCCAGACGCAACTTATACCTCGCACATTATCTACTTTTTTTTTTCTTTCTTTTCTTCTCCTTTTCTTCTTTTTTTTTTCCCTTTCCTTTTCTTCCTTCCTTTCTTTCTCTATTCTCGAAAGCACGTATTCGATTAGAATGCGACTAGGCTTAGTTTTCTATCGACGCGTTAAAGGACAAATAAAATAACGACGGCGCAAAGAATGAATGGGAATGCTTCGAATAACGTTCGTAACACGGTCCACGCGATGATTCCGACCAAGAGCACGTTCTTTTCATCCTCTCTCTCTCTCTCTCTCTCTCTCTCTCTTTCACTCACTCACTCACTCACTCACTCACTCACTCACTCACTTTTCCTCTATCTGTTTCTGTTTGTTTCTGTCTCTCTCTCTCTCTCTCTCTCTCTCTCTCTCTCTCTCTCTCCATCTGTTTCTGTCTTTCTCTCTCTCTCTCTCTCTCTCTTTTAACTTCTTTTCGATCTATATTACCCACCTCTCGTTCGAAGGCAGAAGGAAAACTCAAGAAAATGTTCCCACGACGACTGACTTCACCTTCCTGTCCGATCCTTCGCGAACGTCACCGAAAGTCTCATTTTTTTCTTCTTCTTTTTTTTTTTTTTAAATAATAATAATAATCACCCAACTCGTAAGAGAAGACAGGAAATTTCTTCGACTTGTATATCTTCTTCCTCCTCCTCTTCTTCTTCTCTTTTTTCTTCTTTTTCTTCTTCTTCTTTTTTCCCTTCGTTTTCCTCGTCTTCTTCGTCTTCGTCGTCTTTCCCCCCCCCCTTTTTTTTTTTTTACATTTATTTCCCCCTTTTCCCTTCTTCACTGTCTCTTCCTCCACGTGTCCTCTCTCTTTCCTTCTCTATCTCTCTCTCTTTCCTTCTTTCTCTCTCACACACACGCACACTCTCTCTCTCTCTCTCTCTCTCTCTCTCTCTCTTTGATTTTTTCTTTACTTTTCTTCCTTAACTCCTTTTCGCACGACGATCACTGCTCCCCCCATTCTCCTTTCTTTCTTATTTTCATCTCTTTCCTTTCAATTCCTCCAAATTGTTTTCCCCTCTCCTTCGGTCGCCGGTATCCCCTCATCTCAACCCCCGCGAACCCCACCCTCCCGCCCGGCCTCGAATTCAGTTTACCTCTTGCTTCGAACCTCGCACTTTGCGTTTTGAAAGTAAAGCAAAAGTATAAAAGAAAAGTGAAAGTTAAAAGGGTCTCCTTCTTACCTACCTACCCTACCTACCCACATATCTACCTATCTACTTACTTACCTCCCTCCCTCCCTCCCTCCCTCCCCTTCCACCCACAACGAACGCTCCTCTCACTTTCTCTAACTCTCTAATTCTCTAAATTCTCCCCCCGCCCAAGCAAACACCCAACCCCCTGGTTATTTCCTCCCGTCTTCTATTCCTTTCCCGTTTATATCCTTTCTTCCTGCGGAACGCAGGCACTAAAGCGGCGTGCGGAATTCGAACCGGGGTTTCGATTTGTTAGCGGCACCCGCTTGGAGCTGGTCGGCATAACTGCGTTCGAGTAGACCGCTCGCTCCCGAATTCTCCCTCTTCCTCTTTCATCCTCTCTCTCTCTCTCTCTCTCTCTCTCTCTCTCTCTCTCTCTATCTCTCTTTTTCTCTTACTCTCGCACCTTCTGCACTCCTCTCTCTCTCTCTTTCTCTCTCTCTATCTTACTCTTTCTCGCTTACTCTGTCTGGTGGCCTCCTTTCTCGCTCTCGCTCTCCTTTTTCCCTCTCTCCCTCTTTCGTAAACACCTCTACCCTCCTCCTCCTCCTCCTCCTCCTCCTCCTCCTCCTCCTCCTCCTTCTTCTTCTTCTCCTTCTCTTCTTCTTCCTCCTCCTCCTCTTCGATCCGAACCCGCTATCTTACCGATCTAAAATTACCGCAGAAACGATGAACGTCGCACTCTCGCGTTCCCTCTCTCTGACTCTCTCTGACTCTCTCTGGCTCTCTCTAATTCTCTCTCTCTCTCTCTCTCTCTCTCTTTCTCTCTGAGTCGTTCTTCGCTCCCGAGTTTTCCTCTTCCTCTCTTCCTTCTTTCTCTCTTCCTTTTCTGCTTCCTCCCTCTGACCTCTCGCGAGCTTTTCATCGCACACGCGCTTCCAAAAACGAGTGTCGGGGTGAGCGACTCGTTCTTCTCTCTCTGTCTTTATTTTTCTCTTTATCTTTCTCTTTCTCTTTCTCTTTCTCTCTTCCTCCCTTATTTTCTTAGTTCTTCCTATATCTCCTTCGATTACCAGTAGATCATGTTTATGGATCGATATCTCGACATTTGGAGGACGGAGGGGGAACACTCGATCGATACACACACCCACACATAAATGTATGCATGTAGGTATGTATGTGTGTACGTATGCATGTATATGGTTAGCTCGTTGATCAACAGACCCGTTAGATCGAATTGCCCGTTCGATCAATAAAATATCGATCATGATAACGAGATTTGATCGATCCGTTGAAACAGATAATGCCGTTTTATCATAAGCGATGAGACGAAAGAGAGAGAGAGAGAGAGAGAGAGAGAGAGAGAGAGAGAGAGAGAAATAAATAAGTACTTATGTATACATACGTGTATTATATTTGTAATATATTCCGCGTATTCATTGAATAGTTTAGACAGAGAAAGAAAGAGAAAAAGAGAATAAAAGAAGAAGGAGAAGGATGAAGAAAAAAAAAAAAAGAAAAGATCTCATAAACATATTGACATAATCCATACAGATTTTTCTCTACGTAGATATTTTAAACAATTCGAATAGTATATGTTTCCAAACTAAAACTCTACGTAATTCCACGAAATCACGATTTCGCGAAAACAAAGTCTTTCGAATGATTTTACGAGTTAGAATATTTTTCTTATCCTTCTCTCTCTCTCTCTCTCTCCTCTTCTCTATTTCTCTCTCTCTCCCTCTCTCGTTCCCTCTCTCGTTCCCTCTCTCTATTATTCTCTATCTTCCTTTCACTCTTCTTTTCTACGACGTGTCGAAACCATTATTGTTTAGTTCGATCTCTCGATTTTTAGAGTGCACAATGGCGTAGTATGTGCACACGTTATGTCCTATAAATTTCTGTTAAGCGTTTCACGCGTCATAAACTTATGAATGAGATTGAGAGAGATAGAGAAACTCAAATAGATAGATAGATAGATAGATAGAGAGAGAGAGAGAGAGAGAGAGAGAGAGAGAGAGAGAGAGAGAGAGAGAGAGAGAGAGAGAGAGAGAGAGAGAGAAGGAAGGAACGATCGAACGTATGCTTTTGTCAATGCAAAAACGAAGGTAATCAAACACATTGAATGAATATAGGTGGGAGTCGTCATCATTTCAGTATTTCATCTCAGACGATGAGAAATCGTTCCTAACGTTTTATCGATCCTCCTACGAAAGAACACTCGACGTAAATTTTCCATTAATGATCCTCTAACACGCACACAACCAAAGAGAGAGAGAGAGAGAGAGAGAGAGAGAGAGAGAGAGAGAGAGAGAGAGAGAGAGAGAGAGAGAGAGAGAGAGAGAGAGAGAGAGAAATATATATAGTAAAGATCCTTTCAAAGATCGAATATCTAAGTTGAAATCACTCGACTATATTATTTTCAAAGCTTATATTCACGAATTATAGGCAAGTACATACTTATACATACGAATTTATACTATTCGTTTTGCCAAATGCACCCAAGTGCTGATTCCTATTCATGTATTTTCCGAAATAAATTTGTGACTTTGAACACACCTGTCGCGTTTCTATTTCGATATTTACTTTTTAGGCGCGCGCGCGCGTGTGTGTGTGTGTGTGTGTATGCGCGTGCGTGCGTGTATGTATAAGTTATTTAATTTCGCGATTAATCTACAATGTTTATAAATTATGTAATTATCCCGAAAGAGAGAGAGAGAGAGAGAGAGAGAGAGAGAGAGAGAGAGAGAGAGAGAGAGTGAATATAAATTAAATTTCACGTAGATATAAATTAGTTCATACTACGAATCTAAATATTTAAGACTAAACTAAATATTTTAAACGGTCTAATTATCCCCTTCCGCAAAGTAGAAATAAAAGAGAAAGAGAGAAAGATAATATCCATTACATAACACGTGGATATAAAGTAGTTAATTTTACGACTAATTTAAACAGTTTAAACAATATAATTATCTCGAAAGAAATAAGTAAAGAGAGAGAGAGAGAGAGAGAGAGAGAGAGAAAAGAGTATGTACATTAGATAACAGGTAGATATAAATTAGTTAATTTTACGATTAATTTAAACAATTTAAACAAGCCAATTATCCCGCGAAAAGAAGTAACAAAGAAAGTAACGAAGAAAAATAGAATAAGATGATACGTATTGGATAACAGGTAGATATGAATTACTTTAATATTACAACTAATCCAAACGTTTCAAATGATCTGATTACTTCGAAAATGAAAAAAAAAAAATATAATAAAATAAAAATAAGACAAAGAAATCAGAGATGTGTGTGGGTTTGTGTGAGAGAGAGAGAAAGAGAGAGAGAGAGGAAGAGAGAGAGAGAGAGAGAGAGAGAGAGAGAGAGAGAGAGAGAGAGAGAGAATATGCATTAGATAACATTCGGTTATCACTTTCGTTATCAGGATACTAAACAAAATTCTCCCGTCACAAGGCTCTTATCATCGTCTAGATATATACAATACATACATATATACCTACATACATACATACATATATTGAATTCGTTCGACGGCCGAACGTTTTCCTACGCGGCTTTGCCAAAAACAACGGGTGAATAATTTCAGTCGTCTCTTGTGATAAAAAGAGAGAGATAGATAGACATAGAGAGAGAGAGAGAGAGAGAGAGAGAGAGAGAGAGAGAGAGAGAGAGGGACGGACGGAGGGAGAGGAAGAGGGAGAACGAGTCGGTGGGGTCGAAAAATTGCATCCTTTACGTCACGCCGCGGAAAATGCATATGCATATATACGCTCCCACGTAAAACGCTTGAAAACGCTCGTATTCCGCAGGCGATGCTGTGATGCCGACGATATTTTGGCGAGCACCTAAATAGGAAAGCACCGTCACCAGTAACACGCGAGCACATGACCATTCCCAGGACCTTCCGTTTCCTCGTTCTAACGCGATATTGTATACTACTACTCTCTCTCTCTCTCTCTCTTTCTCTCTCTTTTCCTCCCTTTCACTTTATCTCTCTTTCTTTCTTTTTTTTTCGTATGTACAGAAATAGAGAGAGAGAGAGAGAGAGAGAGAGAGAGAGAGAGAGAGAGAGAGAGAGGTAGAGGTAGAGGGAGAATGGTCGCTCAGCTCGGAGTTTTAATTAACCCGTTTGTTTGTTTGCAGCAGTTTGCCATCCCTGAAACACTTACATAGACACGTACGACTACGTATGTGTGTATTTATGTATATACATATGTATGTATGTAGGTATGTATGTATGGACGGATGAATGGGTGGGTGGTTAGTTAGATGTATTGTATGTATGTATATATGTGTTTTATGTATGTGTTTATGTACAAATGCGTACAATTATAACTAGCGCGATGGTCCTCCGATATATAATATTTCCTTCCTTCTCTAAGGAATTCTTCCTGATCCCGGAGTTATCTGAACAATTACACGATGCTAATTTAATTAAATTACATTCGTTTAATTTCTAAGATTATATCACGCGCGATACGATTTAATCTGTACGAAACGGTTGATGATCAATCAGTGCGATTAATTATCTTATTTTCAAGCATTCGATAGAAGTTCTAAGAATCGTCGTATTTCTTGTTCCTTTTATTTTTCCGTTCTTCTTCTTTTTGAAGAAAAAAGTGAAGAGGTTCATTAATCGAAATATCGAACGGTCCTTCGAGGTCCTTTAAGGAAGAAGATTAAGAAGAAGAAGAAAAAGAAGAAGAAGAAAAAAAGAAATAGAAAAATAAAAGGAATAAGAGGAGAAATAAAATTGCAAAAAAAAAAAAAAAGAAACAAGGAAATAAAGAAATTCTTACAAACTTTCTAACGTTAATATTATATCAAATATATGCTAGTTTACGATGTTAGTTCGTAGCCATCGCTAACTCATTGATAGATATAGAAATACATCTGTGTGTAATTATGTATATACGTCTGTATCTATCTATCTATGTACGTATATATGTATACATACACACACACACACATACATACATACATACATACATACATACATACATACATACATACATACATACATACATATATACATACATGTATTTATATATGTAGGTACACCCGTCGTTCTCAAAACTCGCCAACAGCAAAATTACATTTTTTCCGAGGGGGTTTCGTATCGTTCCCCCATCCTCCTCCTCCTCCTCCTCCTCCATGTCTCTCTACAACCTTTTACCCCTTCTTCAAGCATTACGCGATATCGAGCTTCATCCCTCTCTCTCCCTGCCACCCTCACTCTCTCCCTCTCTCTCTCTCTCTCTCTCTCTCTCTCTCTCTCTCTCTCACTCCGTCTCTTTTCGTATAAAATAATAACGAAGCTGAGTCGATCTCACTGTTTAATGATTAATGACCACAGTGCAGCATTGGCTTAACGAATAGGAAAATTCGTTGCCATGATGGGAAAATAATACATGTGCATATACATATACATATACATATACATACATACATACATATATATATATATATATATATATATATATATGCATATATACATATACGTATGCGTAAGTACATACGTATGTATCGCGATGCTGATTAAAACGAGCGTCGAAAGAAAGACAAAAAAAGGAAAAATGAAAAAAAGAGAGAAAGAAAAATCCCTCTTTCTCCATCTCTCTCTCTCTCTCTCTCTCTCTCTCTCTCTCTCTCTCTCTCTCTCTTCTCTCTCTCTTTCATTTACCCCGTTTTTCTTTCTTTTTTTTTCCTCGTTCACTCGCGACGACACGCGCTTGACAAATTCCACTTTTCCGCTTTTTTTTTTTTTTTTTTTATTTTCTTTTCTCTTCCTCCTCTTCTGCTTCTTCCTCCTCAAATGACAATTCTTTCCGATGAAATTTTCAAAAGTCTCTCGAACGAACGAAGCCGAGAGAGATAGTTCCTCCGCACGAATATTTAACGTGCGAATTAAATCGTACGCGTTTGTCTACTCTCGTCTCGTCTCTCTCTCTCTCTCTCTCTCTCTCTCTCTCTCTCTCTCTCTCTCTCTTTGTACGCTTACTACGCGTAAGGGAACAAGAGAAACAGAAATAGAAAGAGAGAGAGAGAGAGAGAGAGAGAGAGAGATTACTCGTTTCATCTATAGAGAGACTCGCGTTTTGTTCATTCCGCGTTGAACGGGAGCGCGCGCGGAAACATCGAGTTAATTAAACTTTCAGTACGACGAACAGGAGAAACGCAACAATTTTTTGTTGGTCGATATTTTCGATAGGCGCTAGTCTATTCTCTTCTTTTCTCTCTCTCTCTCTCTCACTCTTTGTCACTCTTTGTCTCTCTTTCTTTCTCTTTCTGTTGGATACTCGGTCTGTTATGAATTTTTCTCTTCGTTATTTTTCTTTCCCTATATTTCTCTATTTCTCTCTCTCTCTCTCTCTCTCTCTCTCTCTCTCTCTGTATCTCTCTTTCTCTATTTTTTTCTCTTTACTCGTTTCGTTTGATACTCGCTCGTTCTACGCAATGAATAATCGAGCAAGCGAGGCGAGTTTCTCGAGTAATTAAAAAAAAAACGACAATTTCGATGGTGCTAGAGAAAAAGATAGAGAGCAAGAGAGAGAGAGAGGGAGAGAGAGAGAGAGACGACGACGAGAGTGAGAAATATATTTCATCTTTGTCGTCTCATATTTTACCGAAAGCCAACCTACGATCGATCGTATCTTTTCGACTAGAAAAGAAAGAAAATAGAAAAAGTAAAAATAAAACGAAAGTCAATGACAGCGAGTCACGTTCGTCGTTTGATGATCTTAAGAGGTTTTCTTCGACGGGACAAATTTTTCACGCGTCCTTTCGTAATTTCTTGACGGCTAACGAAAAGGAAAAAAAGAAACGAAAGAAAATGAAACGTACACACACGCGCAAAGACATTTTTCATGGATACCTTCCTTTCGACACGTCGAACGAAAACGTTGCGGTGAAAAAGTAAGAAAACGAAAAAAAAAAGAAACAAAGAAAAAGAGAAAGAGAAGGAAAGAGAGAGAAAGAGGAAAGTTAAAATTGAAAAGCTCTCTTTTTAATATACTTCATTTATTTCGATTCTATTCGAGACACGTTTGTGTGTGTGTGTGTGTGTGTGTGTGTGTAAAGTTACATATGAAAAATAATAATTTTAAACGAGTAAAAAATAATATACCCACATATAGAAAGGGACGTGTTTATGTAAAAACAAAATCAAAAACAAATTTTTTTTCGTTATTACGTGTTACTTAATAGAAATATGGGCAAACAATTAGAAATTACGTAGCATACGTATTCACAATACGATGTGATCGATGATAGATGTGGAGAAAAGGATCTATCGTACGCCACACCATGAAATAGATTTCTGGCTATTTAGAAGGGATAAAGAGAAGAGGGAGAGGGACTTGATAATATATATATATAATAACGTTTCGTCGATTCTAGTAAACATAAACAATGTTGGTAGTGTGTATTTACACATGCATATACATACATATATAGTGTGTGTGTGAGAGAGAGAGAGAGATAGATAGAGAGTTGTGTACCGTTGAGAAACAGACAATCGAACAACAAGAGACAAGTAAAGAAGGAAGACGTATGTATCTATGTATCTATCAATGTATCTATGTACATACGTATGTATATACGTATATATATATGTATGTATGTTTCGATTCGCATGGCGCGCCATTAAGCACAGTGTGGAGCCCTTACTATCGTCCCGAACCAATCCCCGACGATTTCAAACCCAGTGAAATCCCTTGGGTACTACGAATCGGTGGCCATGCGACAAATTAACTTGAATCGTAACATCGGACTCTAGGACTCTAAGTTAGAGTGAGACAGAGAGAGAGAGAGAGAGAGAGAGAGAGAGAGAGAGAGAGAGAGAGAGAGATCCTGTGTGATGCAATCCAGTGGGACACTCGGCCCTTCTGAACTTTCCCAACCATCCGGACCAATAACCAACGCAGGACGTTTCGAGAGATCTCGTTAAACTAATTAAGCTCGATTGCTCGAACGATTTCGTTTGGAAAACTTGAAATTATATAAATATATATATATATATATATATATATATATATATATATATATATATACACATATATGTATATATTAATTGTTAATTAATAATTAAATATATATATATTTATTTCTTATATATTCGTATAAATATTAATTATTAATTAATAATTAAATATATATATATTTATTATTATTAATAATTGTATTATATATATATATATTTATATATAATATATATATAAAATATATATGTATTATATATTATATATATATAAAATTTTCAAAATTTTTTATTATCATTTGTTAATCATTTTGTTAATATCTCTAGTGTTAATTTATCATCATTAACGTTTTTATCGATAATTTAATTAGTAATATTTATTTATTTATTCGTTATATGTCATTCTCTTCTTTTATCCTTTAATTTTTTTTTTCATTCATTTTTCATTTACTGTATGAAACTACCAAGAGCCAAGAGAATATTTTTTCTGTTTTTTCTTTTTTTTTTACAATCTCGTGAAAGAATAAATTAGTCACGAGAAAGAATAAAATTGAATTTTTAAATCAATTAAGGGACTTTTGATTTAATAGCCTCTATTGAAGGTACTTCGACATCACTTATTGGCCAATTTGATATCACATAAAGTGTATTGAATTTCAGTTTTTTTTTTTTTTTTTATTATTATTTTTTTTTTTTAATTGAGGAAATCGGAACAACGGAGGTTGAAAGAGTTACGAAATTTTCAGAAAATACAAAAAAAAAAAAAAAAGGAAAGAAGAGAGGAAGAAAAATATAACTAAGGAATTTTACGTGATAACTTCGGCAATCGTTTAGCAGGAGAATTTCTAATCTTCGTCGTAACTCGTGGAACAAACGTTTCCGACTTCGCAAGGCTTGTTTAGAGAACGTTCTAAATTGTCTCGAAAATTATCACTTAAACTTATTCCCTAAGTTTCAACAGACCGCACGATTACACCCCGTAGGTATGTACTTAAGCAATGTGTCCCTGACCAAAAATGTCCATCAGGAGATTACTACGAGATCTAGTGATTCTTTCTCTTTTGTTTTTTTTCTCTCTTCCCTAAATAACCTCGTAACTCTTCTTTTTACCTTCATTTAATCCGCACTCCTCACTTTAAAAAAAGCAGAAAAAAAACTCATAAATCCAATGAGATTTATGTGATCTCACATTGGCCAATAAGTGACGTTGAAATATTTTCGATAGAGAGATCTAGTGATTTTTTTTTTTTTTCTTTCGTAAAAAGTCGAGACGGAACAGAATTTTGTGAAAAATTCTTTTCAACCGGAAAAATTAGAGTATCAGTAATTTTTTCGTAAGCTATCGACTCAAAATTTAATTAAACAAAAATTAAAAAAAAAAATCACTAGATTTACTAATAAGTCTGGTGAATATTTTTCATTGGGACACTCTCTCTCTCTGTGCGTGTGCGTGTGCGTGTGTGGTGCGCGCGCGCGCGCGCGCGTGTAACAAATTATTTGGCTCCTTCTTTCGATCATCGTGAAGATATTATATTGGATAGATATTATTCGTGAAGAGAGAACAAAGAAGGAAAAACAAAACAAAAAAAAAGACAAGAAAAACGAGAAGAAGAGAAAACGGAGGAATAATTCTGAAAGATAAAAATGTCGGTCGAACGATTTTTTTGTAAGTTTAAAAAAGACGCCAATATATAATTCATTCGAAAAATCTTTCGTTTTACTACGAAAGCTGCTCCTCATCTCTTTCTCATATCGAGTAGGGTTTGGTGTGCCACTCGCCGTGGCAGGTTAATCAATTATTTATCGTCACGATTAGTTCGTCCGACGAATAGGGGGAGAACGTTCACTGGCGTTAACCTGTTGCTTCGGTTGACGGATTTATTACCTACCGTCGATGAATATTTCAATGTGGATGTCTAACTTACTAGACATTAAGCTCGGTAAGAAGAGGTTCGTTACAAGGACAACAAATACTTAACTTGACAATGATCGTCGGACTATTTTCGAAATATTGCCTTTCTATTTCTTTTCTTATTTAACCAATCGTAATTTTCATTTACAATTCGTAAATTCTCGAATTAACGTCGACGCGGTCCCGGTATTCAACTTAAAAAAAAAAAAAGAGAACAAAAAAGAAAAGGAAAAAATTACACAGCCTCATATTAGATACTGAAAATCGTAGATTTGTAATCCTTGTATATTTCGTTAAAGAAAAAACGAAAGAAAAAAGAAAGAAAGAAAGAAAAAAAAGGAAAAAGAGTAGAAAGAGAAAGGAAAACAACATTTTAAAAACCTCTCACCACGCTTGAAGCACCGTCAACGCGCGCGGAGATTTTGTCGTACGGATGCAACAACTTTCTAACGTAAAGTATTCTTAATTTTGTAAAAGTTTCGTCTAGACGAAGTTTACTTTGATACGATTTTACCCGAACTTAGATTGTCGCTAAAAAGTTGTTAGAATTGGCTAACCGCGGCATTAAATGCAGACGTTGCGCGCATAGTCCTACGAAACTACTCGTGCATTTTCTCGGGAATAGCACCTAGAGGCATTTCAACGAGAACGACCACCTTCGGATGCTCTCAAGTATACTCGCTAAAAGTGTTTCTTGCTCCGTCCATTGGGGTCTCGTAAACGGAGGCTTTTTATATAAAAACCCACTCGCCCCTGCCCCCTCCCCCCTCCTCTTCCCTGGTTCACCTGGTACTCCCTTTTAAAAAGAAATAATCAACTGACGTCAAAGTCTAGTACCGATCCAGGAGTACTTTGGTGAACATGGTTTCATCAAATTCGAAAGTTACTCTGTTCCGTATCACCATCGCCTCCTCCCCCCCTTCCCACTCCTTTTAACCACTCAACCTCACATTGAACATGTTACTTAAGTTCGTCGATAAACTTTTGAAAGACCCTGTAGACAATCAACGACAAAGAGGGACGTATTAAATTCGATCATCGAGACGATCAATACGTGTTTCGTTTTTCAGATTCAACTATTTTGTTTGTTTTCATTTTTCTTTTCTCAAACAAATTCAATCATTCGCAAATCGTCAAGTTTCTTTAAAGAAACAAGTTCTTTTTGTTTGAGATAAAAAGTAACAAAAAATATTAAAAAAGAAGGGCGAACGATTACGAATTAATAATTAAAAATTAAACATCGCGATATATTATCGAAATTGTCCGTTGAATGATGATCAATAATGATCCATAGCTGACGTCAATAAGAGTCCTTATTTCGTTCCAACCTCAAATAACGAATTTTTTAAGTAGATTTCGCTTTATCGTAGATCGTAAGAATTCGGAACTAGTTAAACGACTCCTCGCTTTAAGGACATAACTCGTTTAATAATATCAAATATAATTGACTCGATTTAATAACTTGTACTGTTAACCCGCCCCACCCCTCTCTCTCTCTCTCACTTTCTCTTTCTCTTTCTCTCGAACAAATTCATACGATTATTACATGAATATATATATATGAAATTATTCCAAGCTGTTTACAGGAGAATGCATTGAATTACGTATACATTATTAAGTAAATACATAACATACAATTTTCATACTATACTCGGTTAGTTGGTATTTATACATTTATGTATAACATATTTAGCGAATTCGTAGCATACCGTTTGCATACATATGTATTGCATATATTTTATGTAAGCCCTATCATTAAATAGAATAAAAATTACTAATTTCGCGAGGACGAATTACGAACGTTTCGTTTCATTTTTATTGCCTAAGATGTTTAAGGGTGTAAGAAAAAAAAAGAAAAAACCGAATTTCCGAAACGGATAAAATTCGTTTTCTTTTTTGCGGATTTACAAGAAAAAATGGAACGAACGATTGAATCGATTTCTTTCGAGCATTGTTTCCTATTCCTTTTCTTTTTAGTCAGAATCATCGATTCGTAAGCACGCACGTACGTACGTATTAGGATCTTGGCGTCGTCTCAGATAACCATGGCAAAGGGAGTGAAAGTCGAGAAATGGGGTGGGCTAGAGGTTGGCGGTTGGGAGGGTGAACGGTGTGCAAGGGGGAGGGTTAAGAGTGGGACGTTATCAACGGCTAACGAGTTTCCATTGTTCTCGAGGAGGCATCATAACAATGGGAAAAGGCTCGTATTATTTCTAAAAGTCGAATCAAGAAAAGTTTCGGCACTTAAGTTTGTCGAACATTGCGCAACCATAATCTACTACTTCCCCGTTTATTTCTATATTTCCTTCTTCTTCTTTTTCTCCTTCATTTTCTCCTTCATTTTATTCCGAAAGACCGTAGAAATTTAACGACTTTTCGTCGCCGCGTTTAAAATAGGATCGAAGAGAAATACCGTTCCTTGGATTTTCTTTTTCGTCTATATGGTGATCGTATAAGTCCGTCGAAATCTCACGATTTTTCGTCGTTGCGGTTAGAAGAGGATTTCGAGGGAATAGAAAAAATTGAGGGAATCGGGACGGTTAATCCGAAAGACGCGAACGAACTAACCGAAATATAGTATCGTCCAATCTCAACGAGGTTCCCATTCTCAACTGCGATTTTTTTTCGTCTTTATGTCGATCGTATTGGTACGTCGATATCTCACGGATTTTCGTCGTTGCGGTTTCAAAGAGGATGGAAAGGAATAGAAGAATTAATTACTGCGTTAATTAATCCGCAGGACGCAAATGAAGAAACCACATTATATCTAACCTCAATATAAAGATCTTACCAAGTTAAATAGAAGAGAATTATTCCGTGATTTTTTGTTTTTTCGTGTTTATGGTGATCGAAATCTCGCGATTTTTCGTCGTTGCGATTAGAAGGGGAATCGAAAAGAATAGAAAAATTATAGATCGTGATAGTTAATCCAAAAAACGCGAACGGAATAAACGAAAGATATCTAATCTCAACGAAGATCTTACGAAGTTACGTAGAAGAGTATCGTTCCGTTAATTTTGTCATCATTATGATTGATCGTTAAAACAATTCATAAAAAGATATAATATACATATATATAACGCGCGCGCGCGCGCGCGCACACACACACACACACGCATATAAGAGAATCGTTCTGTGATTTTGTTCATCTTTATGGTTGATCGTAAAATCAATTGATAAAAACATATAATATATAATATGTCATATACATACATACATACACACATAAACACACACACACACACACACACACACACACACGCCACAAATATCGTACATATTCAAACGTTGTACGATCTTTTTTTTTCATTTCAAAGAAAAGAAAAGAAAAAAAGAAAAGAAAAACAATGAAAAAATAAATAATGAAAAAATGCAAGCATAAAAATAGATATAATTTCTTTCATAGAAAATTTAGCCTCTAAGAAAAATCTTTCCTGCGGTATCCGCAGGATCCGCAGTATGAGAGTCTTATCTTTTGAGTTTCGTCGAAGTATAGTAGCAGCTTTCGTCCCAACCTCTCTCCCTCTCCCCACTATCCGAAACCCCCCTTTCTCATCCTCTCTTTTTATCCTTTGTATCTATCTTCTCTCTCTCTCTCTCCCTCTCTCTTTCTTTCTCTTTTTCTCTACTGAGAACTACTCGATCGTTATCTAAACGATCTCTCGGTACGCTCGAGCTAGCATGGTCGAAGCGAAGATAACGCAGCATCTGCCAGGATCACCTACGTCCAAGAGGATCCAAGTGGAAAACGACCGTCTGGAAAGCTCGCTCCCTTATTCCAGAGTCCTCTTACTTTCCTTGAAACGACTTCGAATTAACTCTTTTCATTGTTACGTTATTAGACCGCAGGAGAAGGATAGAGAATGAGAGAGTACGATAATGGGATATATCTCTATATTACTCTATCTTTATCTCTCTCTCTCTCTCTCTCTCTCTCTCTCTCTCTCTCTTTCTCTCTCTCTCTGTCTATCTCTCTATTTCTCTCTTCCTCTTTGATGCGTGCGTGCATAGGGTTTTAATTATTAATCAACGTTGTAACTATATCTAATTTTGTCGTAAATAATATGCAGATAAATAATGTTCTGTGGGTATATCAAAAAAGATTTATTTTATTTCATTTTTTTTTTAATCGTTATTATTGTTTTATTCTCGGTTTTAATGTTTTTTTTTTTTTATCGAACATAACAGTTCTTTAATTTATCGAGAAGGGATTTATTTGTCTTGTTTTTATTTGAAAGGTAGTAATTTCAAAGGATACATGCGAGAGTGAAGGATAAAATGAAGAAAGAATAACTTCATTGTATCGACTCTTTCGACTTCCTATTTTTTATTTCTATTTTATTCTTTATTTTTATTCTTATTTATTTATTTTTTTTTTTCGTCGAACGTATCACAGCTATTCGAATTATAGATATATAGTAGAAATATTTTATTTAAGTTAATAATTTCAAAGAAGAGATTTGAGGGTTTAAGGAGAAATGAAAATGGAAACTTCATTAGATTAGATAGATTCGTTTGATTTTTTATTTTTCTTTTATTTTTTCATTCTTGCTTTGTTTCATTCATTTATTTATTTCATCGATCATATAGTTACTCGAATAATCGATAAAGGGTTCAATTTTCTTTTTGAAGTAAGTAATTTTAAATGAGAGATGCGAGGCTCCAAAAACGATATGAAAATAGAAAAATTCCACCGGATTGACTCGTTTGATTTTTTTTCCATTTTTATTTTTTATTTATTTGCTAATTTATTTTTTTCATCGAACGTATCATAGAGTTATTCTAATTATCGGTAAAAAGTTGCTTTCTTTTGAGTGCAAGTAATCTTAAAGAGCGAGAAACGTAAGGGCGAAGAAAAAAAATGAATAAGAAGAAAAGTAAAAATAAAAAAAATTTCTTTAGATCGACCTGTACGTCTTTTCGTTCTTTTAATTCTCTTTTAATTTCCTTTTCCTTTTTTCTTTCCTTTCCTTCTTTCTTTCTTTTTTTCCATTCGAGCGTAAGTAAGTAATTTCAAAGGAGATATGTGAGGGCGAAGAAAACATAGAAAAAGTGGAAAAATTTCTCTTTAAATCGACCCGTATGTCTTTTCATTTTTCTTTTTCTTTTTCTATTTTTCTTTTCATTTCTGTTTTTTCCTTCCCTTTTTTTTGCCATCGAGCGTAAGTAAGTAATTTCAAAGAGGAGACGTGAGGGTAAAGGAAAAAAAAAAAGAAAATAATTTCTTTGGATCGACTCGTACGTCTGTTTAATTTTTTTTATATTTTTCATTAAAAACTGTTTTTTTTTTTGAATTATTATTATTATTATTATCTTTTCATTTTCTTTTTCTCACGGTCGAGCATAACGTAGTTATTCAATTATCGATAAAACGTTGATTTCTTTCGAAAGTGAGTTATTTCAAAGGAGGCAAACGGGGTGAGGGTGGGTGAAAATAAGAAAAATAAAAAAAGAAGAAAAAGATTTCTTTACATAGCGTTTCTTTATATAATCTTTTCTCATTTATTATTATTATTATTATTATTATTATTATTATTATTATTATTATTATTATTATTATTATTATTATTATTAATCTATTCTTTCATTTTCTCTTTTCTCACGGTCGAGCATATCGTAGTTATTCGATCATCGATAAAACGTTGATTTCTTTTTAAAATTAAGTAATTTCAAAGGAGAAAAGATGCAAGGTTTCGAAAAAGGAAAAACGAAAATTAAAAAGATGCAGGAAGGGAGGAGGGAAGAAAAAAAAAGAACAGTCAGAGGTAGAGGAAGCCTTCTAAACAAACTATTACTTCGAACGTACTCAGTTGTTT
>OU964982.1:1546254-1553754 GCA_918808275.2 Dolichovespula sylvestris
AATAATAATAATATTAATAATAATAATAATATTAATAATAAATAACGAACTGTTAATTTAAATAAAATTCAATAAAGAGTTCGAGATCATAGTCTCGAGGAGGAAACAAAAATAATAAATTATATCTCATAAGTATCACATATCGATAAAAGATAATGGAACGTGTATCTATTATATACATATTAAAAAAATAAATAAATAAATAAATAAAAAATAAAAATAAAAATAAAATAACTAACGAACTGTAAGTTTACATAGTAATCCTGGTCTAGTAATCGTTTCGTCGAAAAATAAAAATTTTTGAAAATTATTTATCCGCAAGGAAATGCTTGTTAGAACTTCCTTTTCTGTCTTTTCTTTTCTTTTTTTTTTCTTTTTTGATTATACGAACTATGTAAAATAGAGAAAAGAGAAAAAAAATTAAAGGAGACTCGGTTAATCGTTTAGTCTCTTCAGTTGGATATTTACGAGCGTACGATGTTTATAATTATCGAGATGGGGAGTCGATTAAAAGCTATGGTAGACATTCAAAAGGAGGCGGTAACGAAACGAGAGTCGACGAGTCCAGTCCTCGTTGAGATAATCGTTTTTGCTCGTAAACGATGGGGAACTTAACAATTAATACGGTAATTAACGGTGTGGACGATCGGATATGAACGTTCTTTTAATCTCAGCAATTTAATTAACAAGTATAACATATGATCGGTGTAAGTATTATAAACGGAGATGTACTCATAAATAAAAGAATAATATATGTGATATATATATTTATTCTAGTAAAAATTTTTTTTCTAACATATCACGTACGCTCTATAATAGGATATTTATATATTATATATATATATTTTTTTTTTATACAAATATATAAAAATAACGATTCGTTACTCATTATTGTGATATATATATATATATATATATATATATATATATGTATATATATAATATTATTTTTTTCTTTTTAAACAGATACACTATCACACATATTATATATATATATATATATATATATATATATATATATATATAAATATTAAATTTAGAAAAAATAAACTAATATTGAGGTGTCCCATAAGTTTTTTCCACGCCACGCTATGAATGACTATGAAAAAGAGAAACAAACTTATGAGACAAACTAATATTAAGTTCCCGTAAGTTTTCTTAAAATAAAACCCATAGATTGTTGTACGAATCGATAAGAGATAGACAAACAGATAGACAGAAAGAGAGAAATATAGACAGACATAAAGAGAGAGAGAGAGAGAGAGAGAGAGAGAGAGAGAGAGACAAAGGGAACGTGATTGGTCGAGGGCAAAATCTTTTGTAAAAGGACCGGCGGTAGGTGGCGATCGGTGAGTTGATGCAGCACGTATAAATGCATTTAGGTGGCACACACGTTCCATCGAAGTTGCTTTTATGTTATCGACCCCCTATTGTGTAAGTCTCTCTCTCTCTCTCTATCTCTCTCTCCCTCTCTCTCTTTCCCTTTGGAAACAACATCGATGCAGACAGTCGCATGAACGTCGTGCATGCTCGCACTAAGTGCATGCTCACACACGAACGAGCAACCCTTATATACATGTAAAATGATGCAATGGTGCATACGAATGTGAATAGTACACGTATATGGAACACATATATACATATATACATACATACATACATACATATCTACATGCATACATAAATACATATATACATATATGGATATGTGCATGCATATATATGTACATACATACATACATGTATATATATATATATATATATATATATGTGTGTGTGTGAGTGTGTGTGTGTACATTTGTAGAAGAGAAGGAAGAGGCAGTAACGCCAACGTTCCTATGTATGTTTCATTGCAAAGGCACGTGAATGGACTCTGGACGGTTCGAGAGTTTATACGCTCGAAATGGAGAATAAGCGAGAGAGAGAGAGAGAGAGAGAGAGAGAGAGAGAGAGAGGATGGTGAAAGATCATTTCCACGTGTATCCGAGACACATCGCGCTACGCACGCCCATATAAATTCATTTTACATAGTTTTGTACGTCTCTCAGCAGTCTTTAAAGATTTAAAACGAAGAGAAGATAGTATATAAAAAATGAAAGAAAAGAAATAAAAAATCTCACGAGTACCGTCACGTCGGACGGTGAGTACTGATACTATCTTTCAATTCGATTTACTTTTCGATACTTTTTTTTATTTTCTTTCTATTTTTTCTCTTTTTTGATTATTGAACCCCCGACAGAAATAATTGGATAGGATTTCTTTTCAATGTAATTCAATCATATCTTTCGTTTCAACCCTCTAGCGTTTCAACTTAGGATGTTTCTTTGATCGATTATAACCTTTTGCGAACATCGTGAAAAAGATTATAAGGAAAAAAAAAAGAGATCATAAAAGAGGATCATAAATTTTGATTTTTCGCGAAAGATGAGATATCGGAGGAAAGAAAGTGAATACAAAAAGAAAAAGAAAAAAAAAACGAAGAAAAAAGATTAAAAACAAAGGATTTTTCTTTGATGGATTGTACGAACTTTTACGATTTTTTTATGAACACCTTGAAAATGAACGTGCATAATTTTTGAATTTTTTTCGTTGAGAGAGGAGATATCGATGCAAAAGAAATTCTTTAAAAATCACAAACATGTTCAAAAAGTGAAAGATATATTGTTCGATACGTTTGATAATTATTAAGTCGCTTGTTTATTCTAAAATCAACAATAAAATCTTTTTTATTTATTAATATACATCGTTAATTATATTATGTCATGTACGTCTCTTGGCATCTTTAAAGATCGAGAATAAGAAAAAAAAAAGAAAAAATATATAATAATAATAATAAAAGATAGAAACCATCAGTACCGTTATTTTTTTCGTGCATAATTTGTAAATTTTCGCTAGGAGATGAAGAAATAAATTTGAAGAAGAAAAAAAAAAAATAATAATAATAATAATAAAAATTAAAAACCAAGGATTTTTCTTTGATTGATTATACGAACTTTTACGAACTTTCACGAACATCCTGATAATAATCTTGCACAATTTTTGAATTTTTTCTTTACGAGATATCGAAGCAAAATGAAATTTTTCTAAATAAAAGAAATCACAAATTATCTACAAAAAGAGAAAAATATGTTCTTCCGATATATTACTATACAATAATTATTAACTAACTATTGTACTATAGTATGACTATATTGTTTGATAATTATTACGTCACTCGTATACTCCAGAACCACCAGTAAATGCTTCCTTTTTGATTTATTTGTAACAAAAAGGACAAGACGCGCGCGCACACACAAACACACACACACACACACCAACGCACACAAGGAGAATGACTACAGAAGGGTTGCTGAAGTAGGTAGTCACGGGTATGGTTTGAGTTTCGTGTCTCGTAAGTTTTCGGGGGAAGATTTCGAATAGTTTGGAATCTCACGAGAACGAGGACGACGACGACGACGACGAAAGAAAGAGAGAGAGAGAGAAATAAGAGAATGTGATGTGAGAAGGGGGAGGGGGAGGGTGGAGGGTAGTAATGGTTAAAATGGTCGAGTTGCCTCGTGATAAGGATAAGAAAATTAATTGTTTCAGGGCCAAGCGAGACATTCCTTCTCGAAGAAGATCGTATAAACTTAACGTCTTACAACTTAATTGTTGGACGAACAAAAATATTACAAACAAATAAATAAGAATAAATAAACGAACGAGAAAGAGTTGCCATTGCAGGTGGACAATTATCATGTCCGTCATTGAAATTAAAATAAGAAATTGTTTCATCGATCGCACAAACTACTAAGGGACGTTCAAATATACATACATACATACATACATACACACACACACACACACACACACACACACACATGGAGACACAGACACAGACGAAAATTTGAATCAGAATATTAAAAAGTACAAAATCTGTGTGTGTGTTTGTGTGTGTGTGAGACAAGAATCATAAATAAATTAATGAATACATGAATAAGAGGATGATCAAGATTTTTGATCGAGGATTATTTTTTTTAACGTAACAGTGGATGCTAATGAAAAATTGAAATTAATTTCAAATTTTATTCAGTTCCATTCAATGGAAACCGATCGTTCGTTGATCAGACGAAAAGTAAAATGATAATAATAATAATAATAATAATAATAATAATAATAATAATAATGGTAATAATAATAATGATATTAAAAAATAAATAATGAGTAACGATAACAATAATCAAAAAAAGATAGAGATTATGTAATTATAACAATAATAATTGAAAAGGATAAACAATGTGTAATAATAATAATTATAATAATAATTATTATTATTGTTATAATAATGATAATGATAATCATATTTATACTAATACTAATATAATATAAAATAATAATAATAATAAATTAATATTTATTATTATTATTATTATTATTATTATTATTATTATTATTATTATTATTATTATTATTGTTATTATTATAGCAATTATAATTATAATTATAATTATGACGATAATAATTATAATACTTATAATAAAATTAAATAATGTGTAACAACAATAATAACAGCTAAAGACAGAAATAAAATAAAATAAAATAAAATAAAATAAAATAAAATAAAATAAAATAAAATAAAATAAAATAAAATAAAATAAAATGAATTAGATAGTATTAGGTATATAGAAAGGACCTGCCTCCTTCGTATCCCGAAGAGAATTATTTACCAAAGTTTCTGGGCACGCTCTAAAGGTGAAATTTATGACGGCCGTCGAGAAATTTATTATCGTATGGCAGAGATTTCGTGGTAAAAATATGACAAGGAGATATAGAGAAGAAAAAGGAGATAGAAAGTGAGAAAGAGAGAGAAGATGGCGAAGAGGGTGAGATAAAGTTTCACAACGAGCTGTTGACTCTCTCTCTCTCTCTCTCTCTCTCATTCTGTCTCTCTCTCTCTCTCTCTCTCTCTCTCTCTCTCTCTCTCTCTCTCTCTTGAACGTTCTATTAGTTCCATTATATATTATCTTTCGAGAAGTTTCTTCAACCAATGAGAGAAAAGTAGTAATAATAAAAAAAAGAATCTAAAAAAAAAATAAAGATAACTGATATAATATCCTCCCATTAATGTTTGATTGAATGTCCTGTAAGAAAACGCAAAGATGTGTTAGTGTTTAAAAAAGAAAAAGTTTCATCAATGTTTTTCTACTCGCAATTCGTTTGTACCTATATCGAAAAAAAAAAAAACAAGGAAAAAAGAAAAGTGAAAGAGAAGTATCATCAGTCTTGTAGTTTGCTATCGTTTGTCACGAAAATCGTGACAAATATCAAAGAAGAGGTATACAGTTGATGGTTTGAAGAAAAAAAAAGGAGAGGAAAAAAGTTGAAAAATGCCGATCAAAATTAAAATTGAAAGTTATAATTATTATTTTGTGTACAAATGTCGTTTGTTTTTCTTTGATTTGTTTTCTTTAAAAAAAAAAAAAAAAAACATTCGAATTTCGTTACAACCAAACGAAAATAAATATTTTGCATTTTTATTCGATTCCAATGCGAAATTATTATTTCTTTTTCTTTTATCAATATGCTTTTATTTATTTATTTTCTTTTCGTATTTTTATTTTTTATTATAATTATTTCAGAAGCATCTCATATCGGAAGGATGGCCTTCGGTTTCATATATTAGGTTCGAATAAAAGTTTGTAAATTAATTTGCCAATAGTTTATTAATTTTGAATATATATATAAATATATATATATATATATATATATATATATATATATACACATACATAAATTGGTTGATGATATTGAAATTAAAAAAAAAAAGCTAATGCAAAACCTTATGTAATAAGTTACCTTTAATGTTATACGAAGCATCCTTTGTTCCTTTGTAAATGAATATAAAAAAGAAAAAACGAAACTTGATGAGAAATACTTAATGCCATCTTAATGAAAAAATTGTTTTCACATAAAAGACGATCTCGTGTTGACTATATCGTCATTTATTTTAATAGTTATGAACATTATATATATATATAAAACAGTAAAATGATATATTGTATCCGATAAATATAAAAATTTACACTATATTAATATACACCAATTATTTAAATATTATAAAGAAATATTATATTCCGAATTTATCATTTCAAAATTAATTTATTTTTGATATATTGGACTTTTAATATATTTAAAAAGCAAATATATTAACTAATTATATTCTTAATAAATTTAATTTACTATAATATGAAAAATATTTATATACTTATATATAAAAATTATACATAAACTGTTTATATATTATAACAAAAATATATATATATATATATATATATATATATATATATATACGTACATGTATATATGATATTATTATTTCGAAGAATTTTGAAAGAAATATTTCATTCGAGTAAAAATTGTATTATTACGAAAGTGTTAAGAAAATGAGAATAAAAAAAAAAAAATAGAGGAGAAAGACGAAAAAAATTTTCATTTAAATTGCCATTATATTACAGTTTATCCTTGCAAAAATACTATGGCGATAGAGGGGGTGGGAAGGGTGAGTCTAATATTAGCCACATGTTTCATATTCAGAATGAAATATTGAGAAAAAGAGCCATAAAAATTCCTCCATCATTGTGTGGATATACATAAACATATACGTACATACATACCACACACGCGCGCGCGCGCGCGCACACACACACACACACAATATACGTAAGTAATTAATTCTTCATTAGCGATAGACCATTGAAAATAGATGGCGAACGTAAATCACGTCTATTTCATCCGAGTACCAGCATTATAAAAGCTCCTTTCGATATTACGACGGGTTCTTAGAGATAGGACGTAGAGAAGCAAAGGGGAGGAAGAAGAAGAAAGAAGAGAGGAAAAAAAGGAGAGAGAGAGAGAGAGAAAAAAAAAAGAAGAAGTATGAAAAAAGAGGAAGGAAAGGAGGAAGAAGCTGGGAAGGAAGGAAAAAAAAAGTGAAAGAGTTTGATCGGTCGTTTGAGGTACTACTTTTTTAAAGTGGGGACACGCTCGTTCGCTCGATTTTGCTCTTCCAGAGGGAGATATCAGCAAAGTTTATTAGCCTTCTCCTTCCCTTAGCCCCCACCATCCCCGTTCAACCCCTCTGCCCACCCCCTCCGACCCTCCCCTTTACCTACGTTTGGAAAAAAGTTTTAAATGGAACGTCGTAAGAAGATTTAAACGAGGTATACGCTCGAGTGATCGCGCGATCGAGGATTTTTTTCTTTTCTTTTCTTTTTTTTTTGTTTTTTTTTTTTTTTTTTTTTCTTACGGTCGTAAAAATTCCCGCGAGGTGTCGAGGAAATAACGCGGAAGGACACTCTCTCTCTCTCTCTCTCTCTCTCTCTCTTTTTCGTAATAATAGTAATAATAGATAGTACTTAACGTTCGTGACTATATATAAAGGTAATGACTTAAATTGATAAATCGTTTTAAACGTGAGAAAATTATCTCGTTTCATTATCTTTACCTTGTCGTTCTACTCTT
>OU964982.1:1558754-1561254 GCA_918808275.2 Dolichovespula sylvestris
GATATTAATTCTTAAATATCAATAGAAACCTCAGAGAAGGACAGAGAAAGAGCATGAGTGAATGAGAGAGAAAGAGAGAGAGAGAGAGAGAGAGAGAGGGAGAGAGAGAGAGATACGAATGAGATAAAGGAACACGAATTTCGTAGCATTAAGGAAACTTATTGCATGGTTCAGACTGTAGTAGACAGTAGGCATTTGCCAGGAACCGCAGACTAATATCATCCGATCTACTTAATCCCCGAACCCTTTGGAACGTCAGTTAGCGGGGCTAGGTAATTAGCTAGGCCATCAACAAACAATGGATACCAATTTTGCCATGAGAATAATGGTTATACTTGGTAGTACTCTCACCTCTCCAATATCTCTCTCTCTCTCTCTTTCTCTTTCTCTCTATCCATCCCTCTCTTTCTTTTCGTCTTTCTCTTATCTCCACCAGCCAGCTATCTCTTGTTCGTTCGAGCGCAAAGATCGAGAAATTAAGAAGGTCATTGTTCCTTAATTTATGTTTTCTTCTTCTTCTTTTTTTCTTTTTTTTTTTTTTTTTGATTTTCTATAATAAAAGGGAGGAGAAATCGAACCCCGTCGAATCCCGTCAAACAGGCTGGAAACGAATTCTTATTTTACTTAATCAATTTCTCCTTCTCTCTCTCTCTCTCTCTCTCTCTCTCTCTCTCTCTCTCTCTCTCTCTCTCTTCCTCTGTGCGTATGCGTGTGTGTAAGTATGTGTGTTGGTGTGCATATGTTCGTGCAATGGAGTTCAACGTGAACAAACATTCTCGATTCGACTTTTTGTTTGAGCACGCACGTCGATAACGTCGAGTGAGTCGAACTACGACCCCCTCTTGCACTCTCTACTCCCTGTCCCCTACCCCTTGCTCCCTTATCAACATACCCTCTGTGGAATTCGATCGTTGTTTTTTTTCTGTGTTTTTTTTTGTCTGTTTCTATTTTCTTTTTTTTTTTATTTTTCCATTTCTAGAAAAATTTTCAAGCGAATCGAATGTAACGAAACATTCGCGAATTCCACGAGAATATTCAATTGTTCGATCTGTAATAGAGCGAAAAGGATAAAAAAAGACAAAAAAAAGAGAGAGAAACGGGGTTTTGGTAAGCTTTATTATTATTTTTTTTTTATTTTTACCCTCTCTGTCTCTCTCTCTCTCTCTCTCTTTTTCTCTCTTTGATCTCCTTTCTTTTTTCCTCTCTCATTTTCCTCCTTCTCTCTCACTCTCTCTTTCTCTCTCTCCCTTTCTCTTTCGACTATCATAAATTTTCGTCGATTGTCGTCGTCGTCGTTGTTGCTTTTTTATTTTCATTTCTATTTTTATTTCTATTTTCATGTTTATTTTTAATTTTATTGTTATAATTAATTTTTCTTTTCTTTTAATTTATAAAAATGCCTTTTTTCGGTTTTCGTTTATGCTTTCATTTTCTCTTCCAAATTTCACGTATTATGATAATATATCTCCAGCAGATATTTCGAGTACCAATATTTCTTTTTTTTTTTAATCGAAGATAATTTCACGTTTTTATTTTATAATTCACGATTTTCTTTTTTTATATCACTTCATTTTATCGCGGAATATGTGTAATTCTTCCTGGAAGAAAGGAAGAAAGGAAGAATTATTTTTTGTAAAAAGAAGCAAAAAAAAAAAACAAAATAAAACAAAATGTTTCGCTATGCTTTTAAATTATATTACAAAATTGAAAGATGTCCTACACACACACACACACACACACACATATTTGATATGATATCGGAAGGTCATAATTTTTGGAAAATCCAAAAAGTCGGTACGCCGGATCAAAGGTAATAAAAGGGTTAATGTAGACAGGTAGATAGGTAGGTAGATATGTTGGTAGGTAAGTAGGTAGGTAGGTAGATAGATAGATAGATAGATAGATAAGATAGATAGGTAAATAGGTGGATCCCTAGCCAGCCAAGTAAGAATTTGAAATTTTATGGACGACGTTGAAGGCATCATACACGATAGGTGGGATTTACGGCGCGACGTTCCGTGGATTTACGATGCAACAGGCAACGACATGGACGTCCTCGAGGAGGACGAAAAGGAGAGAGAGAGAGAGAGAGAGAGAGAGGGAGATATAAAAAAATGACGTTTCCTTTAGCGGATAGCGAGAATAGAGGAGGCGTTTTAAAGAAATAGGAAAATGATCTCGACGTTATCATATTGAATTTCGTTCGAGGTATCCACTTTCACGCGGCGGCAAAATGACATTCTCTCTCTCTCTCTCTCTCTCTCTCTCTTTCTTTCTCTGTCTCTCTGTCTCTCCGTCTCTCTCTCTCTCTATGTTTCTCACTTCATTTTATTTCTCTTTCCATCCTTCTCGGGCTTCTAGAGGAATATTACATTCTTCCGGAAAACTTTCCGTCCTTCTTTTCTTCCAAAGTTCCCCAAACCCTTCCCCTCCCCACCCCCTACCACCCGTCCACCTCTACCGTTCCCGTGCCTACCCCTTCTTCTTCTCTCATCCGGTA
>OU964982.1:1566254-1571254 GCA_918808275.2 Dolichovespula sylvestris
CAACAAGTAATTATATAATAATGAATGAAAATAGTATTTATAAACGTATATAATTATACGTACGTACATACATACATATATATGTATATACGTATTACATACGAATTTATGTACTCGATTATGTGAGATAAAATTTACATTGAACGTAAAGTATATGAACGAATCGAAACGGTTTCGATTATTATTCAATTAAATTCTTCAAATCTTTTCTTTTTCGTTTTCGTTTTCGATTTCGAAACGTCGATCGATAAAATAATTCATTCGTTATTATTATAAAATGTCGGATAATAAACGTAAGTTAAGCGAGTATAAACGAAATATTTTATTTCACATGGAGATTACTGGTACTGTCGTCTGGAATACGTTAACGTCTAACGTCCGCGTTACGTTCACTCCTCTCTGATCCGATTTGGGAGGTCCCTAAGCTCTAAGATATGTATATGCTAAGACAGAGAGAGAGAGAGAGAGAGAGAGAGAGAGAGAGAGAGAGAGAGAGAGAGAGAGAGAGAGAGAAATCTTCAGGGACGACTATTAAGGGTAACTTCCCATCGTACACGAAATTTTCTTTGTAAGATTAGAGCGTTAAAATTAGTCTACTCCTCGTGAAGTAATTAATTAATTTGGAAAGAAAAAAATGAACGGAGGATAAAAAGATAGATAGATATGTATATATTAATATTTAAGTTTAGTAATATGATTTAATATTATATTTATATATTAAAGGATAATGTTAATTATTTATATTACGATATTATATAAATATAATATTATAATTAATTATACATATATATATGAAATTGTTTAGCTGACGTTACATGTTATCTCTCATTCTCTCTCTCTCTCTCTCTCTCTCTCTCTATCTCTTTCACGTTAATTGTTATATATGTACATACATATATTTAAGATCGAAGAAATTAACGAGAGAGCTTCATGGACGACTAATAAGAATAACTTCTAGTAGTACACGAAATTTTCTTCGAAAGATTAGGTGCTTAAAATTAGTCTGATCTTCGTGAAGTAATTACTTAATATATAAAAGAAATTAAAGGAGATAGAGTATATATATATATATATATATATATATATATATATATATTAAATAATATGATATAATATTATATTTTCATATGTAATTATAACTATAATTATTTATATCATGATTTTACATAAATATAATATAATATTATAATTTATAATAATATATATAAATATATAAAATTTTCCAACCTACCTTACATATCGTTATCTCTCTCTCTCTCTCTCTCTCTCTCTCTCTCTCTCTCTCTCTCTCTCTCTCTCTCTCTCTCTCTCTTCTCTCTTTCACGTTAACTGTTATGTACATATATACGATGTACGATCATATATATGTATAAGATCGAAAAGTTCAAAGATAAATTTACGCGAGAATGTTTCTGAAAACATTTCGAAACTTCACGACTTATAACTAATTAATATTAACCTTCGATACCCTAGACTCTTATTTGTCCTTGTAAATTCGTTTTAGACGATAATATTATACGTAAACGATGATAGGATTCGCATACCCTTTTCCTCTATCTTCTCTATTCTCTATCTCTCTCTCTCTCTCTCATTCTCTTTATCTCTTTCACGACTTAGGAAACAGTCACGTCGTCCTCGTTTTCATCTTCGTTTCCGTCCTCCTCGTGTGTGCATAGACACGCATAGTGAATGGAATTTGCCTAACCTGTTCTCTCTCTCTCTCTCTCTCTTTCTCTTTCTCTCTCTCTATTTCCCGCGGAATTTCATTTTCCAAGCCATCCAGTATCCTCCTTCTCGCCTTCATCCCTCTTTTTAAACCCCCTTTTGGGAGACGAGCTTCTAGCTCTCTCTCTCTCTCTCTCTCTCTCTCTCTCTCTCTCTCTCTCTCTCTCTCTCTCAATCACTATTTGTCTGTGTCTCTCTATCTCTGTCTCCTAAAGACTCGGTTATGTCACAATTTGCTCGCTGACACTTGCGATTCATCGCGATCGTCAACTACGATGAATTCTTCTCTCTCTCCCCCTCTCTCTCTCTCTCTCTCTCTCTCTCTCTTTCCCTTTATGTACCTATCTATCTCTATATATCTATCTCTATCTATCTATCTCTATCTATCTATCTCTTTCTTTCTTTTTGTCTTTCACATTCTCTATCTTCATTATCCCGACCGACGCTTATGTTTCGCCAAATAATCGATATAAATGAAAAATCGTGATAGAACGTTAAACGTACAAATATCTACAACAAAAATTCTTTTATTCATTCGTCTTGAATAATTTTAATTAATTATTCTTGGATATTATCAGTTCTTTTTTCCTCATTTTTTATTTTTTTTTTTTTTTAATTATTTTTTTTTTCGTGGGAATTATCATCTATACTATAGAATATCGAAAGTTTGGTGAAATAATCGATAACAATGAATAAACCTGAAGAATGGATAATAAATGTTGCATAAAACGTATAAATGAAACGTATAAATGAAACGTTAATTATATAAATTAAAAAAATTTCGCAATATTTCAATATAATTTTACAACAAAGTAATTTCGAAGGAAATAATTTTAATTGATTATTCGCGTATCTGGTACGTCGAGTTTTTCTATTAATTCGAAAGTATCGTTAAATAATCGATAACAATGAATGATCGAAATCTAACGATAACGTTTAATGTATATTGATCTAAAATTGAGTACCTGATAAAAACTAAATTACACGGGCATATTTGATTATATTAAATCATTCAGAATAATTACAATTAATTACTGTAACAATAGGTACGTCGCGTTTTTCGTTAAATCGAAAATTTTGCGAAATAATCGATAACAGTAAAAAAGGCTTCGAGAAGGGCTAATAATTGTTGATCGTAAATTATATGCAATCGTCGTGATTATTATGATAATTAATTATTCTTGCATTTAATCGTCCTGTTTTTCTATCGAATCTAAAGTTCCGTGAAACAATCGAATAAAAGTCAAATAATTTGTGTTCGGATGATAAACGACAAATGTATAAATGAAATGTTAATTTTATAAATTAAAATTAATTTTTCAATGTCTCAATACAATTTTACAATGAAATAATTTCAATGGAATAATTTTAATTGATTATTCTAAAATAAATTATAAGATATACATATAGGTGAAGAAACGTTCGAGATATTAATTAAAACAATTTTACGATATTTCAATACAATTTTACAATAAAATAATTTTGATGGAAATAATTTTAATTGATTACTCGCGTATCTGGTACATAGAGTTTTTCTATTAATTCGAAAGTACCGTTAAATAATCGATAACAATGAATAATTAAAATCTAACGATAAACGTTTAATGTATAATGATTTAAAATTGAGTACCTGATAAAAACCGTATTATACGGGTATATTTGATTATATTAAATCGTACAGAATAATTGTAATTAATTATTGTCGTATTAAGTCCATCGCTTATTTGATTAAATCAAAAGTTTTAATTGTATATATTAATATAAATTATATGTAATATATATTATATGTAATATATATTATATGTATAATATATATTATATGTAAAAGTTTTAATTGTATATATTAATATATATTATATGTATTAATATATATTATATATATATATATATATATATATATATATATATATAAATATTCTTTTCTATTACATAAACATTTATTATATATTTATTAAGCCTAAAGATTCAAGGAATAATCCGATAATAATAATAAAAAAAATTCAAGACCGATCGATAAACATTAAAAACATAAATATAAAACTTAAAACGCAAATTACATGAAATCATCACGAACTTAAATAAATTAAAATTAATTATTAAATTATTAAATTATTAATTATTAAAATTAATTATCCTCCCTTTTAGTCATCGCGTTATCTATCGAACCTAATATTTTGCTGATATAATCTGATAGAAATAAAAGTAAAAAAAAAAAAAAAGAAAAACAAAACAAAACAATAATAAAAATTTCCTAAAATACACTTAATCGTACCGGAACGATCATTAATTAACAACCACACTCATTTAATCCTCATCGTCGCATTTATCCATCTATCCACATACATACGTCAAATCCATAAACTTTCCTCGTAGTGCATTTCTATTAAAGCACCACTATACCATACGTTAAATCGAATGTTGAATCATAATGGACTATTATGAAATCATTAATCTGTTAATGGGTCGGGTTACCAATGAGAGGGATGAGTTTGAACCTATGTCCACGCCTTCGTTCTTCAAGTTCTATCGTTTTGCACCCTTCTCGTGGTGGGTGAATTCATCCCCTCATAAACACCGCGAATGAAAGCCAAGAGCCATTCCTGCCTTTCCCTCCCCCCTTTACCACCCTCTCATCCCATCCCTCCTTCTTGTCCACCCCTTTCTATCTTTCACGGTCTCTCTCTCTCTCTCTCTCTCTCTCTCTCTCTCTATCTCTATGTATCTATCTCTCTATCTCCTCCCTCAATTCGGATTCGTCATGCGTGACCGAACGGAAACTGCGTAATCTGCGTAATACCCGTAACATGCCATTATGTTATTACGCCGGGGTGTTTCGCGCGTTCATTCACAATGTCGAACGTCACGTGAATGTTCAACGTTGAATGTTCAACGTTGAATATACGAAATGGGTGCGTACACGCGTATAAGGGTATGTATGTATATAGGCCCTTCTATATTATACGCATATGTACATATGTGTGCATGCATGTATAAATATATGTGTGTGTGTGTGTGTGCGTATGTGTGCGTGTATGTATATATACATTTATATAACATAGAGGAACTGGATGACGCGTCGAGTGAGGTATTAAAAGGCTCTTAACCGTTCGTAGAAATATTATGGGGGTTGTGAAGTATCAAAGTCGTAGTACAATGTTTCGCTTCGTGGGCGCTCTAAACAGAGAGAGAGAGAGAGAGAGAGAGAGAGAGGGGAGATAAAAAATATTTCGAAGGGAGAAAAGAGAAAAGAAAAGAAAAATAAATAAATAAAAGGA
>OU964982.1:1573754-1576254 GCA_918808275.2 Dolichovespula sylvestris
AAATTTTACAATAGAAAATGGTTTTATCATGTCGCGAAATAACGTGATTATTATATACAAGTATTATGTATAAAGAAATTAAGGATTAATTTTATTTAAATTTATTTTGATTTATTGAATATGAATTATATAATATTTTAAATATATTTAAATATAGTTTCATTTAATATCTGTAAATATATATATATATATATATTAAAGATTAATTTATTTATTAATAATAAAAAAAAAGCAAAAAATGAAGATCGTATATAAGGTATATAAAGGTCCTGGACATTATTAAAAAAAAAAAAAAAAAAAAAAAAAAAACAATAGAAAGAAAAAGAATTCCTATTGAAAGTTTCTCCTCGAGATTTTAATAAATATTTTCGAAAATTTCGTTTATTTCGAAACTTCGCTATTTACTGCAAAATATATATATCTTTCTTTTTCAACATTTTAATAATTTTTTTCTCTTACGAAAGAATATTTTATTAACTCATTATGAATCTCTCTCTCTCTCTCTCTCTCTCTCTCTCTCTCTCTCTCTTTCTCTTCTTCTCTCTCATCTGTCTGTCTGTCTGTTTGTATGTCTCCATTTCTCTTTGGTCCCTTTCGAAAGTGAAATACGAGTTATAATTAATTTGTTAGAAACGAAATTAGCGTCGGAACTGAGTGAAAGGGAGCATTCGAAATATCAATTAAAGATGTTAAGAGAGCGAGAGAGATAGAGACATATATATAGATAGAAAGAGAAAGATATATATATATATATATATATATATATATATATATATATATAGAGAGAGAGAGAGAGAGAGAGAGAGAGGGAAAGAGAAAGAGTGAAGGAGAAAAATATCTGGTGCAGTAGCGAACGTCTTTTCGCAGTCAGCCACGAACATTTATTTCGCTTTAAGGGTCATGCTCGCGCATCAGAGAAAGGTAGGTGCCACTCTCTTCACCCTCGAGACGCAATTATTTCTAATTACTTCACGTCGTCTCTCCAGGCGCTCTTCGACGACGACAGAGAACGAAAAATGGACAGAGAGGGAGAGAGAGAGAAAGAGAGAGATAGATAGATAGATAGATAGAGAGAGAGAGAGAGAGGGAGAGAGGGAGATGACGATGTGCGTAAAGACTCGTTGGAGATTCGCACAGGGAGCTCGTTTTAAGGGTCGATCCAACACAACCCCTTTTACCGTGACGATACGCGTTAGGGCACACGCACGTTTATCGAAGCGCGTAAACTCTGTCTCTCTTTCCCTCTCTCTCTCTCTCTCTCTCTCTCTCTCTCTCTCTCTCTCTCTCTATCTCTCGTTTTTTCTTGCTTGGTCGCTCGTTCGCTCTTGCTCTTTTTGCTTCTTTTTAGTGTTAACCTCAACGTTATTTTGCAAAGGCGTCGAAGCATCGTTTCTCTCTCTCTCTCTCTCTCCTTCTCTCTCTCTCTCTCTATCTATCTCTCTCTCTCCGAAAAACTCATTAGGACGAATAATTAAAAAGGGAAAGTTTTTAGGAGTGAGACAAATAATGAAAAGAATTAAAAATTATTAAACAAATGAATTAATTAATAAAAAGGTAATGGTATTATTATTTTTATAAATAAATAGAAATTGGAAAATATTTCAAAAGGCAATATATCGTTAATTGTAGTCTCACGTTTCGAATCTTTCTTATTTTCTTTCTCTCTCTTTTTTTTTTTTCCTTCGTTTTTCTTTTCATTTATTTTTTTTTCTCGTTCATTTTTCTTTCTTCTTCTCTCATTCGTTTTCCTTTTCCGTTTTTGTCATTCATTTTTCATTATTTCTTTCTTTCTTTCTTCTTTCCTTCAATAATTTTTCTTTTTATTTTATTTAATATTTTTTCTCTTCCTTTCACCTCTTTCTTTCTCTTATGATTCTATTTTATTCCTTTTCTTTTTCCTTTATATATTTTCTTTTCTTTTGCTTTTCTTTTGTTTTTTTCATTTTTTCATTGATGAAAAGAAAGTAGAAAAAGAGTGACATCAGCTCCAAACGTTTTTTAATAGATATATAATTTGCACACGCGTGTCATTATAAGATGAAAGTATGCGAAAAGTGAAAGAAGTGAAAGAAGTGAAAGAAGAGAGCGAGAGAGAGAGAGAGGGAGAGAGGGAGAGAGTGAGGAGTGATGGGAGAGAGAAGAGGAGAGTTTCTTTACACTTTGCTCAAGGAGACGAAAAGTAATTATCACGAGGATTCTCCTTTCGATTTCTCGAAGGAATGAAGCTAATGAAATCTTATGATCAAAAGCCACCGGTTAGCTCCGCCTATCTCACGGCGCCAAAACTTTCGTAAAGTTCAAGAGATTTATGACCGATCTTCTTACTTGGTAAACGGGTGCAACATTATCCGATAGATTTTACATAATTAAAGAGCTTCAACTTCTAGCAGTTGAAATAATAGTAATTATAATAATTTTATTAAATATACATCACATTGGTTTATTTGTGTCCGTTAAAAAACCGCGTATTTGTCAAAAAAGAAACTATAAAATTAATTAT
>OU964982.1:1581254-1596254 GCA_918808275.2 Dolichovespula sylvestris
ATTATTATACCTCTAAATACACACACACACACACACACACACACATTTATATAGATTTATACAATATATAAAATATATATGCAATTCATGAGCACATCCATATATGTATGTGTGTGTGTGTGTGTGTATACTCACATACATGTAAGTGTATACAATATATAGAATATATACTTAATATATGTATGTTTGTGTCTGTGAGAGAGAGAGAGAGAGAGAGAGAGAGAGAGGGAGAGAGTAGATTAGATCGTAGACTACTAACATGTAATATGTATGTATGTTCCCATTATTTTTTTTTCACTTTTTATTTTTTATGGTACCCATCATCATTACCAACGAATCTCTCTCGTTCGTCTTTATTTAACGGTATCAACAGTATCTTTTGACCACGCTTTTATCTCCATCACAAGGGAATTCTTTACCCTTCTCCTCCCACCCACCCTACTCCTTTACCCATCACCGAGCTCACCATTATCGAGTTCTTATCGTTGGTTGAGCTTCGAGAAGTGAGCACTGAAAGGAAGATTGCTGATCCTCCGATAAGGGCACACGAATTTGGCTCTGGTTTCCTTTCCTCTCTCTCTCTCTCTCTCTCTCTCTCTCTCTCTCTCTCTCTCTGTCTCTCTTTCTTTCTTCCTTTCTCTTTTTCTCTTTTATTTTATTTTTTTGTTATTTTCTCTCGATATCCATTTACCCAAACCATTAATTTTATCGCACCGTCCTCTGCTCCTCTTCCTCCCCCCCACCCTTACACCTACCACGGTCCCCATATCTTCGTATTTGAGAACTCTACGTTCGAAATTCAATCCTGTTTAATCGCGAATCAGACGATGACGACGAGGACGACGAAGACGACGAGGATGACGAGGACAACGACGATGATAATGATACGATAACGTCGAATCCGCAGAAGTCAAATATAATCGAGAGATTAGGGAGGAAAAAGTTCACGTTTGATAACGTTCGATCGATAAACCGACAAATCTATTTTCTATAGACGGGAATAGGGGAAAAAACTCAAAATCGAAAATGAGGGAATTGAAAGAGGGATGGAAAAACGGGAGAATAGATATCGGATGATAATTCGACCTATCTCGACGTATTTCATTGTAAATTAAATAAGAATCGTAAACATTCGTAGTAAATAATTATCAATGTTAGAAATTGCATTGTCTTCGGTGATCGTGCATTATACATATTTGATCTTACGAGATATTATATATAATTAATCCGATTGAATTAAATGTCGATGTACATACATACGTGGTTTGTTTTAAATTGAAAGTAAGTAGATAAATGGTTTTACGATGTAGTGTTATATATTGAATATAATATATAGCATTATATTAAATATAATATTATATTATATTACTATTATTATTATTATTATGGTATAATATATAGTATTATTTTAATCATTAATATAATAAATTTTTATTATTATTATTATTATTATATATGATATATATATATATATATATATATATATATATATTATATATAATTGCAATTTTAAATACATAATATAATTTATATTAAATGATTTATTTTATATAATTGTAATTATATGTAATAATTATATATATATATATATATATATATATATATATATATATATATATATTTATGTATGTATGTATGTGTCTATGTATGTTTAAGAATGTATCTTCTTTATGGGTTTTTTGAGAAAATCTTTATGGGAAACGTCGGTGATAGAGAAAAGTGAAAAGGTAAAGGGAATGGGAAAGTAAAAGGGAAAGGGAGAATGGGCTTGTAGAAAGCGAGAATACGTAGCTGGTGATAACAGAAGGGTAAGGGTGTCCTGTGGTTTAGTGGAGATGATGTCTAGGTTTAACGATCTTATAACGTATACAGTGCTTATGATAATAATGATAATAATAACGATAGTAGTGTGTTAATAATAATAATAATAATAATAATAATAATAATAATAATAATAATAATAATAATAATAATAATAATAATAATATAATAATAATAAAAATATGTTGATAATACTACTGTGCTAATAATATTAATAATAATAATAATATGATAATGATAATAATAGTTTGATAATAATAATAATAATAATAATAATAATAATAATAATAATAATAATAATAATAATAATAATAATAATAATAATAGCGTTAAAAATAATAATAATAGTGTTAAAAGTAATAATATAATAATATTATAGTCATAAAATAATAACAATAATAATTACAATTACAGTAAATGAATAATAATAATTTGTATAATAACAATGATATAAATCATAATAGCGCCGATAGCATATCGAAATAAAAAAAGAAGTTACGTGGTATCGATCAAAGATGATAAACAATATTACGACGTTATAAAAACGGCAAACCGATGAAAGGAGGAACAGGTGGAGTAGGAGGCTGGAAGATGAGAATAAATTTCGAACGATAAGTAACGTTTCAGAATAATGCCCGAACAAAGGCCACGCTCGATTTACTTGAAGTTCTTCGATTTCTCTCGGAAGTCTTATATATTATCCTATCCCACGGAATCGACCACTCAAACCGCGTTCCACGTTTCGCGTTTCGCGTTCCGTGTTCCGCATTCCGCATTCCGCATTACGATTAACGGAGGAAGCAAAAGAACGACGAGAACGATTTCATTGGTCGATGAGATCTATACGAGATCGTAACGAGTGTTACGATCGATGATTAAATTTCATCTGTTTATCTCCGTGACCCTGGGGGAAAGGTGGGGTGGTGGTGGAAGTGGGCAAAGGGAGATATAAAGAAGGGGGGAAAGGGGGCTTTGGGTAGAGGGGGTTGTTGGGATATCAGGGTGAACCATGGAATATTAGTCTCGGCGGTATTGTGCGTTCTTTCCTTTCCACCAACTCCATCCCCTCTATAAACCCCCATAACTCCCTACACCCTTTACACCCCATACCACCCTACCCCTCTCTCATAATGCGAATGAATCGTCGTCTCGTGAGAGTCACATTGAACACGCGTGCCTCGATCGTAAATTCATGAGTTAGTTTAATAAACAGCGTTTCCCAAACAACGTTTCGCTTAATACCGCCGAGAGTCAATGTAATAAGTGTAATAAGGGTTTGCGTGGAAAAGAATGATGAAAAATTAGTATTGCTTTAATTGTTCTGTTTTTTCTTCCTTTTTTTTTTTGCTATCTCTTTCTTTTTCTTTCTCTCTCTCTTTTTTTTCTTTTTCCTTTTCCTCTCGCGTATCCCGCGTATCTCCTACGTTATTTTTAATTCGACAATGAACGTCTCTTGTTCGGTTTGTTTCTCAATTGTTGTATATTTTATCTCAATTTTTACATCTTAATTAAATTTATTTATCGTTTAATATTTATCTGACCACTTTCTCGCACCACCGCCCGGTATCCCTTCCACTCCGTTAAACAAGCACGATGTTAAGTAAACAAAAATTTTCAAGATTTACCAAGCGCGAAATATTTTTCGTACGATAAATATTGCGGGAAGTGTTATCTAATTTTATGTTGTTGAACGAGCAAGACGAGGCCGGACGTTGTTGACTCTCGAGCGTTGCGACTTGAAATGGCTTAAACGTGTAAAAGAAATATATATATATATATATATATATATATATATATATATATAAACAAATACAAAAAAAGACAAAAACGAAAAGAAATTTTCAAAAAACGAGAGAAACAGCTCGATCGTTTCATACTTGAAAGAATTATTATTATCAATCGATCGTCGTTTGAAAACAAAATATAATATGCGTGACTTCAAAGTGGTGTAATGGAGTCTTGCCAAATTTGCGAATGGTTTGGATAATAGAAGTAGGAATGGTGGGGATGAGGGTGATGGTGAATTGGGGGTTGGTGGGAGCGGGGGAGCGGGGAAGGTTACGTTAAAGGACAAAAAGCTGAAAAAGAACAACGCGGGAAATAGACTTTCGCGACCGTGACAAGAGAGTGTTTGAGGAGGGAGGGAAGGACATTTTGTTCGTGGCACTACTACAACTATATCATTGGTCGCTAGACTAGAGAATTTCGAGCTGAGGGGGCGATGGTTATGGGCGAGTGCTATGACGTGGCCCAAACGAGCTTAGCTTTATACGAATCCCTAAAATGAGATGAGATGAGAGGAGAGGAGAGGAGAGAAGAGAAGAGGACAGTAGATGGGGGAGAAGAAGGGTGGGAAGAAGAGAGGAAAAGGGTGGCGAGGAGGCAACTCCAAGCGTACTCGTTTTAATAATGTTCCTCATTGGCCGTTCCTAGTACTGTGTAATGTTAACCTCCCAGTGGACGAAGCCAGACGATTAGTTTCTAATATTATGCGGTCGACCTGTTGTAAGGATCCCTGGGAATAGTTAAGGGAAAGAAAGATAGAAAAAAAAAGAAAACGAACGAAATGTATTCCGTTAAGTTAAATAAGAATCATAAACGTTTGTAATAAATATTTATGAATGTTTGAAATTGTATCCTCGGGTAATAATATCGTTGATTTTATGACGATTAGATCTTAGGAAGTAATTGGGAGATATTAAATACGGTTGACCCCAATGGAATAGATTCCTTTATACGAGGTTAATTTAAATTGAGATAGATAGATAGATGGAGAAAGAAAGATAGAGAGAGAGAAAGAGAGAGGGAGAGAGAGATAGAAAGAGAGAGAGAGAGAGAGAGAGAGAGAGAGATTAGAAATATGGTTTATAATGTAATATTATATTGCATTATATATGTATATGTATATATATGTATATAAATATATATTTTTTTTTTTTTTTTTTTTTTTATTAATTTTAATCTAATGTGACATATTATTGATTATATTATATACGATATACGTATGCATATTATATGTAATTGTAATTTTAAAAATATAGTATAATTTATATAATAATATATTGTATATAATTTTATATGATTATAAATATGATATATTATTTAATGGAATGAAATATAATAATAATAATAATTAATGTAATATAATATAATATAATATATTATTATATATAACATATTACATATATGTATATATATATATATATGTGTGTGTGTGTGTGTGTGTTATATTATTGTATCTAATAAAATAATATTATATTACATATAGAAAAGAGTAACTAGGCACACATAATTTGCAAATGCAATATCATTACTTAATATATTATTGTTGTTATTATTATTATTATTATTATTATTATTATTATTATTATTATTATTATTATTATTATTATTATTATTAATGTATAACATATTATAAATAATATATAATTAATATATTATATAATAATTATATAATAATATTATATAATAATATTATATAATTAATTATAATCTCTTTTGTAAATATTATATATTATATATAATATTTTATGTATATATACATAATATACCTTATATTATTATATATAATGCTATATACTATATCGGATATGTAATATAATATTCTCCTCCTCTATTCCTTGCGAAACGAGTTATGCCCTACGAGAAACAGCTCGGCCTCGAAACTACGAGCTTTGAGCGATCTTTCAAGCGTGACCTGTCGCTCAAGTTAAGTTCAGCTCGAATAAACCGGCGAATTACAAGGTCTTAGGGCGATGAAAGCGTTTAATTCAACGCCGAGAAGACCAGCCGAACGTGCAGATGGTTGGGATGGTTCTTTACCGCTTGTTCCTAAGCTTTACCACCCTTCGAACAACCCTCTCTCTTTCTTTCTCTTTCTTTCTCTCTCTCTCTCTCCCTCTCTCTCTCTCTCTCTCTCTCTCTCTCTCTCTCTGTCTCTCTTCCTATTTCTCTGACTTTCCCTCTCTCTCTCTTTTATTCCTTTACCCTGTCATTGCGCTAAAAGCCAAAATATATATGAAAACATAATTATTTTCTATTCAATTAACACGTCCGTCTAATAATTAATCTTTCATAATATAATACGTATATTATTAATAATATATATTATAATTAATCTAATATAATAATATAATATAATAATATAACACACACACACACACACACACACACACACACACACTCATATATAGGGTATTCCACGGAACTGAGCCAAGTTATATCTTTGAAAGGATTGATAATCGAGAAAAATATCATGCAACAAATTGAAATGGTATTAAACGCTACGTAATTCTATGAATTTTTCATGCATTTTTATGCATCGGTGCAGTTGCAAAGTGCAATTGCACTTTCTTTTTAAATAAAACTAATTTTGAATACATTAATCGATGCAGTTTTTCATCCTCTACAAAACATGTCAATAATGTTATGTCGGAAAATTGTTAGTTTAGGTGTTAATTTATATTTCAAAAATGCTGAATTATTTCAATGATGAAATGTATATGTATATATATAGATATTTACAGGGTGTTGCACAAAACTGGAACTTAAATGGTTGAAAATAGAAGAAAAAATAAAAAGAAATGTTATAAGTCAAAGTTAAATGGTGTATTAGACGGTGTATAATATGCAAATAATTTTTTACATTTTCGTGCAAAATGCGACTGCCCTTTTTTTTCTATTTTTCTTTAATACAAACTTATATTTTTCATCGCACCATTTTATGCAATTCTTTTTATTGAGTTTTTCTCATCGACGAAGCTAACATATCAACGAATAATAATAATAACTCAATGATTTACGATTCATTTACTTTTATCATTTATTGTCATTAGTTATTTTTCTGATTATTATTCATCATCAATTTACGAAAATTGCATTTTTTAATCTAAAATAAAATATATTATTGTGTATGATTTATTGTAAAATTATTCTAAAATAAAGAAATAAAATAAAATAAAAGTATATGAAATTAAATGAAATGAAATAAAAAGAAAAGAAAATAAACTAAAATTTTTGTCGATTAATTTCTCAAATCATTGATTTTCGTGACCTTTTGATATATTTATTTTCGATCTATATATATATATATATATATATATATATATATATATATATGTATGTATAAACAAACAAAAAAATTTGTCTATCATAATATAAATAGTGTTCCTTATATATGCGTTTTAATTAAATCATAAAAGTATCAAATAAGACGTATGAATATTTGTCTTATGGGTGTTTACGGGACTAATTCGTCGTTGTGGCAATGTCTTAACGAGTATCGATTATCCGAGAAATAATCTAACTGAACTTGTTTAATTTCGCATAACACACATAACCATGTATGCATATATGTGTATGTACATAGGTAATAAACCATTATATACGGTGACGTGAAGCAACACCAACAAGATTTATTGATGACACATGTACCATGTCTGTCAGTTTTCATCCTCCAATCTTAACCATATGTGTTGGTATTTATCTAACCATATATATATATATATATATATATATATATATATATATATATATATTTCTCACAGGCTAGGTCGGTCTTTCACTTTCACTTTTAATGACAAATTAAATGAGATTAATCGTTTCGTCGACGTAAATTCGGTTAAAGTTGGATAAAATGAGATGGAGATAGATAGATAGAAAGATAGATAGAGAGAGAGAGAGAAGTTGAGAGGGGAGGGGTAGAGTGGTGGAAGAGGGTGATTCTGTTCATTACTATGTCCAATGGAGATCACGTAACGCTCAACTGAATGGAAAATTTTCGTCTGCGATATAACGACAAATTTTTGTTTAAAAATCCCGTAGAGATAATTCGCGTCACGAAACGAAATATCGAATTGTTGTGTGTGTATGCGTGTGCGTGTGCGTGTGAGTGGCTATGTGTGAGTGTGTAATCAAGGCGAAAGAGGGAAAATCGTTTCCCTCTTTCTCTATGCCTGATTAATAATGGACCTACCATATACATATATATGTATGCACGTACGTACATACGTACGTATATATGTATGTATATGTGTATGTATATATGAATATATTTATGCATCGAGCGAATAACGATTGGAATTTGTTCGCTAAAATTATGTTCCGCGATTTCTCGTTTAATTTTTCATTTTTTTTTTTTAACTACTCGTTAGGTTATCGTACCTTTTTGATAGTTATTATTAGATACTATAATTAATATCATTCGCTACAAATTTTGTTCTTGTTTTCTTTTTTTTTTTTTTATTATTATTTATTTTTCTTTTTTTGTTACTTTTCGTATATAAAGGTGGTCGATCGATAAATTAAACAGGGGGTCGCTTGCGAATGTCTATAGAGAGAGAAAATTTTTGTGATTTTTTGAAGAATCGCGGTAACTAAAACTTATGATTTAATTGGAAGTTCGATGTTTCGTTTCGTCGACTGAAAATATTTAACACACGATATCGTGAAAATTGTTATAACATAATTTTTCTTTCTTTTTTTCTATTGATTTTAACAAAGGCGATATTCAATTGATTCTCAATTTACAATCACCCTGTATACTATATTTTTTATTCTAATATATTAAATTTTAATATTCAGATAAATTTAATTTCATATGAAACTTTATTATTTAATATATATATATATATATTTTTTTTAATTTTCTTTTCTATTAACTATAACAAAAGAAATGTTCAACTGGTTCTTAATTTCCAATCACACTATATAATATGTTTTATTTTACTATATTAAATTTTGTTACTAAGATAAATTTAATTTAATAGGAAACTTTATTTAATATATATATATATATATTTATTTATTTATTATATAAATTAGAATACATATTTATATGTATATATAAAATTTTATTATTTGATATATATATATTTCTGTTTTATTTTTTTTTTAATGATTTTAACAAAGGAAATATTCAACTGATCCTGAATTTGCAATCTCTGTATACAATTTATTTGTTATTTTGCTATTTCAAATTTTATTATCAATGTAAATTTAATAAAATGTAAAATTGTATTATTTAACATATATATATATATATGTTAATAATAATATATATAATATATATATATATATATATATATATATATATATATATATTATTAGTATTGACAAAGGGAATGTTCAACTGGTCATCAATTTACAATCATCCGGTACAATTTATTTTTTATTATATGTATATATATACATATCAAACACATCGATGATCGATGACGTCACGAAAAGATTCTCTCTTCGACGGGAAGTGGCTTGTTATCGCAATCATTATAGTCCACCGTCATTATGTATACACATGGTATTATTACGTATCGTTCGAGGTAAATCGATTTTCTCGAATGGGCGTGGTCGACGATCTCGTATAAAGCGATCACGAAGTTCGCGCTCAACTCGTTCGCGATCGATAATCGATCAAAGAGTGCGATAGAAAGAGAGAGACGGAGAGAGAGAAAGAGAAACATACACACAGACAAACACGCACAGAGAAAGAGAGAGAGAGAGAGAGAGAGAAACACAACCCTACCGATTATTCCTCACTTTACGCTTTTCTCCACGTGTGTCACGGTTCCCATTTAAAAATTCGATCTGCCATTCAGTCCCTCACGTTCTCGAAATGTTTTTTTGATCACCCAATATTTTTCTATATATACCTACCTACGTATTTGATCTGTCTGTCGAAATAGCGAAAAAAAGGACGAACAAACAAACAAAAAATATATAAAAAATATAAAAAAATAAAGAAAATTAAAAATCACAAGATAAATGTAGTATCGCTCGATCAAATCGAATAAAACGTTCAAGCATTGTCAATGAATTAAAATAAATAAATAAAAAAAGAATAGAAAAACATAATGTATATAACGATACGTATAAATATATAATAATTATCCATATACTTATACACATATATATATATGTATGTATACATATATTATTTTGTGTGTGTGTGTGTGTGTGTGTGTGTGTGTGTGTGTCTGTGTAAATAATTAGAAATGTTCTTCGAAATATGTGGTCGCTGAATAATAATTTTCATCAGATCTTATAATTACAACGTTCACAAGATCCTAAAAAAACTCTTCAGATCGCATTGTAATATCGATTAGAAGTTATGTTATCGATATATAACTATATTAAAATTTGATATTGAAAGCTATAATACTGCTATTGATCAAACAAAAAGTAAAAATGAAAAGAACGATAAAAATGCAAATAGAAAAAGAAATTAATTCAAGATGTAACAAATCAAATCGATCAATCTTTTACCGATTTCTTCTCTGGGAATATTGTTTCTTTCTATTTTATTTATTTAATATTTTTCCTCTATTCTCTCATATAAGCCCACTTTCTATCGTCCCTCACACCCTTTAACGATCTCTCTCTCTCTCTCTCTCTCTCTCTCTCTCTCTCTCTCTCCCTGCAAATATTATTTCTTTGTTTCTTTTTTTTTTTTTATTTTTATTTCTATTCAATCCCCACCCCCCCCGTCCATGTTTCATCTTCCCACTTACCCCTCTTAATTCACAATGAAACACAAAACTCTCCGAGAATATCTCTATTTACGCTCGTACAGGCGCATTGGAAAAAGTAAGAGAAGGAAAAATAAAAAAGAAATAAAAAGAAGAAAAATATTAATACAAAATAAAAAAAAGTGGAAAAAGAAAAGGAAACGCTAAGCGCCCGTATTTATCGTCCGCATGAGAAAAATTCAAAGGTCTCGTTTATCAACGTCGCGTCGACCTGTCTCACGTCATACGTGATATTATTATTATTATTATTATTCTTATTATTATTATTATTATTATTATTATTATTATTATTACTACTACTACTATTATCATTATTATTAAAAAAAAATAAATAAACGAATAAAGATAAAGAACGAAAGGCAAAAAAGTAAGCTCGTGTACGTACGTTAGACGACGATAAAAAAAGAGAGAGCATGAGAGAGAGAGAGAGAGAGAGAGAGAGAGAGAGGAGAATTGACATTTTTCGTGATCCCTTACGTCGGACCTTTTCGCGAGCTCCGCCGCCCCCTTTTACATTTATTCGTCCTTTATTCCCACCCCCCACACCCCTCTTCACTCCCCTTTGACCACCATGAGCCTTCAGTCGCCCCGTTGTCTCCGTCTCCCGATCCCTTCTCCCCGTCATACCTCTTCCCACCAACCCCACTCCCCCACTATCCCAACCTCCCCTCTCTCACCCAAATGGAAATAGTCCATTTCTCGCAAAAGAACATTTTTTCGAAGAAGAGAGCACGGTTAGTACGTCAGCGACATTCTTTTTACTCTTGTCTGCATTCCATTTGCTACACGTACGTACGTTGAAAATGGACGAGGAGAGGAGGAAAAGGAAAAGGAAAAGTAAAAGGAAAGGGAAAAGGAGAAGGAGAGAGAAAGGAGAAGGTGAGGGGAGAGATTTAAGAAAAAAAAAAAAAACAGGAAACATAATAAGAAAAAGTAAGAGGGGGACGACGACGATGGGAGGAGGATAGGAGGAAAAGGAAAAGGAAAAGGAGAAGGGGAAAGAGAGAACGAAGAAGAGAGGGATTAAGAAAAAGAAAAAAAAACAAGAAAAAGTAAGAGGACGACGACGGTGGGAGGAGGGAGGACCATACCTCTACCACCGCGCACGCTATTTTTGGTTAACCTTTATCTTTTTTTTTTCTTTTCTTTTCTTTTCTTTTCTATTTCTATTTTTTAGATTTTCTTTCGTTCCTTTTCTTTTCTTTTCTAATTTCCTTTTTTAGATTTTTTGTTCTTTTATTTCTTTTACTTTTATTTATCTATTTATTTTTTTAACTGGACGCAACACCTCGCTTGCTAAGTCGAACGAAAAGTGAAAAAAATTGGAAAAAATAAGAAGAAAGTAGGAAGCAGGGTTGTTCGGAGAGTTTAAAGATTATGTTAAAGCAGAGAAGAAGAAGAAGAGGAGGAGAGGAAGAAGAGGAAAAGGAAGAAGAAGAAAAGGAAGGAAACAAGCAAACAATAGAAATAACTTTTTTCTTTTCTTTTCTTTTCTTTGCTTTCCTGTTTTTTTTTCTTTTTATTCTCTCTCTCTCTCTCTCTCTCTCTCTCTCTCTTTTCTTTTCTTTTTTGTGCAATGCTTATCATTTGATCCAATTTTCTTGAACTTTTAACCTCTTGGACCTTTTTAAATCGACGACCTGACTCTCTGGTAAAATGGGCTACGGAACTTTGTTGTAATTGCGCTCAGATATCGACAAAACAAAAAAGAAATGAGACGTGAAGGAAAGAAAAGAAAACAAGAGAAACGAGGAGAAAAGAAAAGAAAAGGAAAGGAAAGATAAATAAACAAAAAGGGAAAACAAATAAATAAGCGCGAACGAAATGACGTGTTCCCCGAAATAATGAAAGTTTCGAACGAAGAAGAGAGGAAAACAAATATAAGAGAAAAAGAAAAAAAGAAGATATTAAGCCGCGAAAAAAAGAAAACATAACGTTCGCCTCGCGAGAAGACAAGAGTGTTTCGAATGAAATAAAAAATTAAAAAAAAAAAAAAAAAAAAAAAGGAAGAAATATAAATATATGAAATAAAATGAAAGAGATGGAAAACTAGAAGGAGAGGAGAGAAAAGTTAAAGATTAGAAGCGCGAGGGAAGCGACACGCCTCGCGCGATGATAAGATTTTCGAGTGAAGAGAATAAAAATTAAAGAAAAAAAAAAAAAAAAAGAAAGAAAAAGAAAAAGAAAAAAACAGATAAAACAAAAAGAAAGAAAATAAAGAGCGCGAAGGAAATCACGCCGTGTACTCGGGGAGATTATGGGACTTACGTATATATCAAAATCAAGGTAAATAAACGAATATGATAAAATAATAGAAAAGACAAACAAACGAAAAGAAGAGAAACGAGAAGAAGAGTGAAAAAAGATAAAAAAAAAGGGGACTGGAGTGGGAATAGGGGAGTATATGTACGACAGGGGTGGCATCGGGTACAAAAGTTGAAGTAGATGAAGCAGAAGAAGAAGAAGAAGATTAGGAAGAATGACGGAGTTGTTCTCTTTTACCTTCTCTACTCGTCCCTACTTCCTACTCCTACCCTACACAAGACAGAGAGATAGATAGATAGATAGATAGATAGATAGATAGAGAGAGAGAGAGAGAGAGAAGGGGAAAAAAGAAAAAAGAAAAATCCTCCCTTTGTCCGCGTCAAACTTAATCGTAAAAAAAAACGTGACCGTTCAATGTAACATCGAAGACCGGACGTAACCTCTAAGCGGATCTAAATCTAAGCTTACGAGATAGACGAGGACCGAGATAAGTAATACATATATAGATCAAATCTTTATAGGCGACGATGTTAAATTTATATCTATCTACATAGTACATAACTGTTACTATATACATAGATACAGGAATACATATATACATATGTATGTACATACATTCGTACAACGTATATATGTATGTATATATATATATGTGTGTGTGTCTTATGTTCATATATATATCCATACATATATATATATATATATATATATATATATATATATATATATAATAGAAAATCGAAGCGTCTTTAGATAAGTACTTACATACAAGCTAGCCATTAGACGTCCGTTAAGGGATGAACCATATATGACGTGTCACGGTCCCTCAGGGGCTTGAACACCCCCTCATAGTAAACCTCTTTCCATCTTTTTTTCTCTCTTTCAACCTTCTTCCCTCCCTTTCTTCGTTAAAACTCGTTTAAGCGAGAAAAAGAAGCTGCCAGTCTCCTCCATCGAAAGATCCCGATCCACTATTACCTTCTTTAACTATGTAAGTACACTCTCGACCTCTTCTCCCTTCCTATTTACCTCCTTACCTTCTCTCCCTACCTCCTACCCTCTCTCTCTCTCTCTCTCTCTTTATTTACTCTTACTCTTATTTGGTATATCGTGACTTTGATCCCGAACAAATTAAATTCAGACGAATATTATTGTTATTATTGTATAAATTTAACCGAATGACATTGAAACGAATAGATGGGATTGATATTTTATCATTGATTCCTATAAATAAATATCTATATCTCGAAGGTTATATCGCGATAAAAAACGTTGGACGTAAATTCGCGGAAAAAAAAAGAACTTTTCGGGATGAAAAACCAGCGATTCCTTCGATTCTCGGATGGCTTTCAATGGTCGTATTCTTTGTTCAGGATCTCATTTCAGAGTACGAGAGAGAGAGAGAGAGACAAAGAGAGACTGAAAGGGAAAGAGAACGAAAGAGGGACCAAAGGATAGAAAGATACAAAGAGTGAGAGAGAGAGAGAGAAAGAGATCGAAATAAAGAAAGACCGAGAGAGAGAGAGAGAGAGAGAAGATCGAAAGAGTGACCAAAAGAGATAGAGATAGAGAGAGAGAGAGAGAGAGAGAGAGAAATATGTGCTCGCTTTTTTCACTGAAGAAGAAGAATTTATTATCGTCCAGTGATTTTTCACTAAAAGTACGGAGGAGAACCAAGAAAAAGTCCTTTCTTTCTTCTCGCGATAGAGGAGAGGGGATGGTTAAGGGGGTAAGAGTGAAAGTAAGAGAGGTGATTGTAAGGAATGAGAGAAAGAGAGAAAAAAGAGAGAGAGAGAAAGGAGTAGGTGTGTCTTCGATCTATCTCTCGAATGAAATATTATTGTATTCTTCTCTTTCACTTTCTTTATTTATCTTCCTCCTTTTTTCCTTTCTCTTTGTCTTTCTTTCTTTCTTCGTTTTTAACGGACGACGATATAAAAGAGAGTTTTGCGGGCTCGCTCAGAGCAAAGAGAGGCTTAGAGTAAGACATGTTAGAGCAGCATGTATCCTCTGTAGTCGTGGAACGTTCATCTCAAAGTCAAAACTAACAGGTGTTACACATCCATTCCCCCTTTGTGGTTCCTTCATTTTCTTTTTTGTTCTTTTTATTTCTTCTTTCTTATCTTTTTTATTATTTGTTTTTTTTTATTTCCTTTCTTTCTCTCGCAAGGGTAGAAAATTGTTTCTATCCTTCGATTAAACCATATTACGTAAACCTCGATTTCGTAAAAAATTAATTATTGGAACAGATAAATAATATACATAAGAGTATTTAAATCTTTTTATCTATTATTTGCGTTCATTCTTTCGATCTCTCTCTCTCTCTCTCTCTCTCTCTCTCTCTGTCCTTCCTTTTTCTTTATCCTTCTTCTTTTCTTTTTTCGTAATA
>OU964982.1:1608754-1641254 GCA_918808275.2 Dolichovespula sylvestris
TGAATATTTCGATCTAGTTCGATCAAATCTAAATTTCATCGAGATAATTATCTAGCATGATACGAGCGTGGGAATGGGAAAGACATAGAGATAGAAATAAAACGACAAATTACGTGCATTAATATAGAATATATCCTCTTTTTTTAAATTACTGTTTGTAAATTACTAGTTTCGTAAATTACTAGTTTGAATTATAATATTAATAATATTTAATATTTCGTTATTTTTATTATAAACATATATAATAAATAAATAAATAAATAAATAAATATATATATATATATATATATATATATAGTGTATATATAGTGTATGTGTGTATATATATATACGAAGGGGAAATGCGAATGGTCTCGGAAAAGCCGCGAGTATCATCCTTGGGGAATTAAAAAGCCCGTGAGAAGGGTTAACGCGTCGCGTTTCGTATTTCGTGCGATAAATCACAAAAGGATTTAATCAGTAGCATCAAAGGGTGGGCGGTGACGGTAACGGTGACGGTGATGGAAACGGTGACGATGGTGGTAATGGTGGTGGTAATGTTGGTGTTCGAGTTGGTGGTCGCGATGGTGGGTGTGGGTGCGTGTTAGTAAGTAAAAAGCGTGGGAGTACGCACGTTATGTTTAGTCCGTCTATCGCTCTATCTTTCTATCTCTCTCTTTATTTCATTCGTACATATACGTATTTGTATATCTATCCATCCATATATATATATACATGCACTCATCATACATACACGCACACACACATATATATAATAAATACGTATATATAAAATTCACAGATGGGTTTATACTCTCGTAGATACATGCATAAGTACGTGCATACGTGCGTATATATATATACATATATCTTTGTCTAGGTAAATTCACATTTTGGATGAACATTCGAGACACTCCATTACGCGATGTGCTCTCATCATCGCACGTTGTTAGAGGTGATGCTTCATTGAAAATGCGATTTCACGTATGTAGGTACACGCGTTACTGCCTGTTAATAATCTCGTACCTCAAATGTGGTTTCTATATGTATAGAGAGTTAGAGAGAGGGAGAGAAAGAGAGAGAGAGAGAAAGAGAAATAGAAATAGAAATAGAAATAGAAATAGAGATAGATAGATAGATAGATAGAGAGAGAGAGATATGAATATATATCTCTTAATAAGTATATATACATATATAAAAATATATACATATCTCTCTCTCTCTCTCTCTCTCTCTCTCTCTCTCTCTCTCTGCCCACCTGTCTCCACATTTCAAACTTAATATCTATCTCTATCTATCGATTCGCATATTTATTTATGAATCAAAAACGGCATCGACCGATTCTAATAGCTCTCTTGTCAATTGTGAAATTAACGCGTGGTTACGTGCGAATACGTGGTTAAATTATATTATAGGAAAGTTTTTAACGGGTCTGTGACGAGAAGAGAAATGGGTGGGCGGGGAGGTGGTGAATTCGGAGGGGCGAAGGATAGAAGCGGTCGTCCGTTCGACTTTATTCTTGATTTCTTTATTTATTTATTTTTTCTTTCGTTTCTTTTTTCATTTTGTTCGTTTACTACGTATCGTCCCTCCTTTTTATTTCTCTCGTGCTTCTTCCTTTCTCGGCCCTTCGTACCACGAACTATTCGCTAATAAACAAAACGAAACTCCGTAATCGTAAGGGACGGGGTAAGGTGGGGGAGGTGGTAGGGGAGGGAGTAGGTGAATTATCGATAAGAGTAAGGAACGGAATCGCTCGTTAACTCTCGAAATCTAATTTAAGTCTAGCCGCGGCACGTAACTCAATTTGCGACGGAGTCACGAGTCACGAGCAGTAAGTGGAAGAAGAAGAAGAGGAGAGATAGGGATAGATGGATCGATAGATGGATAGATAGGTAGACAGACAGAAACGAGAGAGAGAGAGAGAGAGAGAGAGAGAGAGAGAAAGGGAGAAGAATTAGAAAGAAAAGTGGGAGGAACACTTTGCGACGAAACAAAGTTAATTCGCGAATCGAACGTTACTATTTCTCCCTTTTTCTCTCTCTCTTTCTCTTTCATCTAATAGACAGATAGATATACGGGTCCAATGTTAGAATCTCTCGACGGGGGATGAATTCTGCAGCCCCATCGTATGCCCCTATATTTCCTTTCGGAGGGTCATACTTGAAAGCACGTTTCTTCGATACGTCATATGCTCGATCAAAAAGCACGTGCGTCATTCTCTCTCTCTCTCTCTCTCTCTCTCTATCTATCTCTCTTTCTTTCTTTCTCTTTCTCTCTCTCTCTTTCTCTTTCTCGTATTCCTTCTTTATTACTCTCACGGTTTCAATCACGAATAACGGGCTAGGGAAAAAATTGGGACACATTTGGTGTGTCCTCGTAAGCATCATTGAACTATTTGAACCCTCGACATTCTGTAGACATATGGGAAACTTCGCACTTCCCCATGGTACTTAAATATATTTTTTTCTCTGTCTCTCTTTCTCTCTCTCTCTCTCTCTCTCTCTCTCCCTCCCTCTTCCGTCATTCTTTTTCGATGGATATCGAGTTTCGAGGGAAACTACGTTACGTCGTTATAGACTTCTGATTGTTGATTCTTTTTACCCCCCCCCCCTCTCTCTCTTTCTATTTCTCTTTCTTCCTTTCTTTCTTTCTTTCTTTGAAATCGAGGGTGGATATTCGTGAGCGCATCTCGGACGAACGTTTCTCGTCCAATTTGTTTTTATTGAATACTCTTTTAAAAAGAAAGGAAGGTAAGTTACGGGCACGTCCAATTTCATTGTAAACAATAACAACAGTTCTTTTCTATTCTCTACCAATTCTTATCATTGTAATTTAATGAATGTCAAAAATACATATACACACACACACACACATATATATAAAATTTGTTATGTAATTTAATTGAAAGTATTATTTCAATATATCATTTATATTTTATAATTTTATGTGCGTGTGTGTGTTTCACAAGCCAATATTAACTCCACTTACGGAATTTTATGAAAATTTCGTTGTCAAAGTTCACTCAACGTAGTCGACCTCGCTTTTAATATTTATAATTAAATTTTGCCCTAATCACCGTTATTTGAATATCATTCGATGTCAAAATTTGTTCTTTTGAGCCGTCGAATGAAAAATAATTTATTACAGAAGCGAATCCAATTAAACTCGGTGCTCTAACGTAAATCGTTTCAACGATGCAATTCGAACATGCAACTGCAGCAGCAGTCGCAGTCGCAGCTGCAGAAGCGAAGCTTTTATTAGTTCTGCGATGTTTATTTTTTTGAATTTGTATTTTAACCCTTAACGGACGACGACTTTTTCGACCGGGTGAGGTAGCAGGACGAAGCGATTTTTGCGAATGTGTTGAGTGACTTACATAATATAATAAAATGATCTTACATATAAATTATCTTATAAAAACGTTATATTTTGATTGTTTATCTATATTTACACCTTTAAAACTTTATCTTTACATAAATATTATATTCTGTACTTTCGCTGTGTGCGATACTTTATGAAGCATTGACCAAGATGCATTCATGGCTTATCTGGACATGTATCACAGTAATATGAAGTTTCATGACCTCCACCTGGCTTGTTTCGGGTAGAGCTGAGTTCATTTGTGAAATCCATCTTTGTAGGGGTTCACACAAAATCACGTTAAAAAAATTCTTATGATGCTCTTGCCAAATCTCAACTGATGTTGGAACCACTGTCAGAGCTACACTCATCGAAGAATGTTTCAATATCATATCTCTGTTATGATATGTCATTTCATACATTCTATAAGAGACCACAGATAGCTAAGGAACCTTTCTCAGAACCAATAGCGCGATACTATTGTTTGGAGATATCAAAATCTAACATATACACCGAGTGTCACCTCTCACTCGTCACTCGTCCTGCCGCCCGAAACACCGTGGCGACTGAGAGTCGCCTCTCGTCCGTTAAGGGTTAATAAAAAATTTTAATACGCAATTTCTTCACCTTATGTTTTATGGTGTTAATCGATTTGACAAGTCAGCGTCCCATATATATATATATATATATATATATATATATATATATATATATATATATAGGTGAGAGGAATTCACGTTCTACGTCGAACGATTCCTTAGCCTTTCCCCATAGCCAGCCCCCTCCTTCCCCCCAAAACCCCCTCTCCCTCTCACCCCTACCTTCGAATGTTGTCTGGCACAATTGTTGACGCATTGTATTCCGTATAATTATTTCGGGAGTAGATAAACGCTGAAGTCTGAAATATTGTCAAAAGGATGGGAACACTTGAAATAATCGTCAGACGTCAGCGTCAACTTCAGAATCACATGGAGTATACTAAAGTACTATTAAGAAGATTGCAACATGTTGAAAATGTGTATGTGTGTGTGTGCGTTTTCATGCGTGCGTGCATACTTATGTGCATATGTACGCGCGCGCGCGCGCTCGCGTGTATGTGTATACATGTAACGTGAGTTTGTATAATTATAAAGTATAAATTATTTATTGAAATATGTTATTATAATTAAAAAAATGAAAATGAAAAAAGTATATATACAATTATGAAATATAAATTATTTCTTTGTTAAGTATATAATTATTATTAGAAAAGAAAAAATAAAAAGAAAAGAGAGAAACTATACATGTTAATTATATATACTATAATTATGTGTGTGTGTGTGTGTGTGTGTGTGTGTGTGTAATTATAATTATAAAATATAATTGTTTCATTAAAATAATACGACTTCATTAAAATAATACGAAATACAACGTATCTCGTATGCGTTAATAAAAACAAATGTTTATAAGCGTGAGAGATTTCTCTCGAAACAAAAAATAAAAGAAAAAAATAAAATAAAATAAATAAATAAATAAAAAAGGAATGATAATTAAATTAAAGAAAAGACAAACAAAAAAAAAGAGCTTGTACCTTCGACTCACGCACAACTCAATTTTTACGTTGTTTTTATCCCGAAGGGGGATGAAAATCTACGAACCCTCAAAAAAAAAAAAAGAAACAGGAAGATGAAGAAAAAGAAGGGGGATAAAAAAAGATAAAAAATAAAATTCCGAAAAAATTCGAAACCAACTACTTACATAGGTTAACAACTCTCGGCTACTCACGTACCTTAACTAATGTTCAAAACTTATATTTAAGTTAAAGAGCTCTCGCTAACTTCGTGAAAGTCCCATCTTTCTCTCTTTCTCTCTCTTTCGTATTTATTACAATTTTAAAGCAGAAAATAAATTCAAATTTAAAGGGATTAAACATATTAAACATTTATAAATATAAAACATTTATATTCGTAGTGATAAAACGAAAGTATTTGTTTCCGAAGTACTTAATTAAATAATAATTCATTTAATGATGAAACATTTATTTTGCGAAATTCATTGTCTAATAATAATTATAAATCTTAAAAGTCGTAAATCAAAAACATTTTTCCGTCGTCTGTGCGCTCTCTTTCTTTCCGATTCGTCGATTCGAGATAAGGTGAGAGTATTTAAATAGAAAGGTTTATTAAATTTAGAGGTTAGATGCGAAGATGCGATTTTACAAATTTTTTCTTAATTTCGAAAGATCATTAAAAAAAAAAAAAAAAAAAAAGAAATATCTTCGAAGCTTTAAAAAAACTTCAAATAATTTGCGCAAACCTAAACTAAACTAAACTAAACTAAACTAAACTAAACTAAACTTACTAAACCCTATAAACGCTAAATTGTCAGAAGCAAATAAAAAAAAAAAAAAAGAATGAAAAGAAAACAGAAAAAGATACCCACGACCTTCCATTGAACCCGATAAGAGTTTAATAAAACATATTGAAGTAAATACACATAAAGAATATATATATATATATATATATATATATATATATATATCTACGATATATACGAGCATAGTAAATATATACGAGTATAATAAGTATATACGAATATATGTGTTATCTATCGAGGCAGTTTGAAAAATGCCACGCGTTTCGATAAGAAAGAAAAACCCTCTGTTTGTCGATTACGCGGTCATTTTCGTTGTATTGGCAGATAAATCGACTAACACATATATACACACATACACACACGCGTACGTACGTACGCACGCACGCACATAGGACGTACACACTCACACGTAACACGCACGTACGCAGAGATACGCAAAAGGGACGCGTGGCATTAAAGTAAAATAAACGAATAGGAACTGGTAAGTTTTGAAGGGTGCTCTGTTTTTATTTCTCTCTCTCTCTCTCTTTTTTTTTAATATCCCGTTTCTCTCCTTTACCTGCTGTATCAATAACTAAACGTACTCTTACTTAAAAGCATGGTAAATATAAGGGGTGGGAGCCTTAGAGGTATCTCTTTGCAAATGAAAAAGTTTCTTTCCACCTTCCCCCCCGTTCTCTACCATCGACCTCTCTTCTAGCCACCCTCCGCACCCTCCCCACCACTACTACCCCCGGATCTCGTTCAACTCCTCCAGCCAACTATCCCTTACCCTTCGAATCGAATGGCCACGTGTAATACTTAAACTGTATTATCGGTGAAGTGCGAGAGGCGATTGAAGAAGAGAGAAGAGTAATCAAATCGAAGAGGGTGGAGTAAAAGAGAGAGAGAGAGAGAGAGAGAGAGGGAGGGAGAAAGAACGAACACAAAAAAAAAGAATTAATCGTGGAGAACCCTCGATCACGGGGAAACACGCGTAAAAACGTGAGCTTCGAGGACGGATTAATTTTCTCCTTTTTTTTCTCTTTTTCCTTTTTTTCTTTGTTTTTTTTCTTTCTTTTCGCGATCCGTTCGTTACGCGAGGTTCAATGAGAGGGAAAAATAAAAATAAAAATGAAAATAAAAATAAAAATAATAAATGGAATGAATGAATGAATGAATGAATGAATGAATGGATGGATGGATGGATGGATGGATGGATGAATGGATGGATGGATGGGTGGGTGGGTGGGTGGATGGATGGATGGATGGATGGATGAATGAGTGAATGAATGAATGAATGAATGAATGAAAAAAAAACAATTGTTCCAAAAAGGGATGCGAATTGTATTGACGAAGTGAAAGAATTGATCGAAGAAGAAAATTATAGAAAGAGAGAGAAAGAGAGAGTAGGAGAGAGGAAGGAAAGACGAAGAACAAGATAAAAGAAGAGAGAAATAAAGGCAAACACAAAACACAAAGTAAAAATTCGAGAATAAATTATTTTTTACTTTTTTCCTCGCTAATCCGCGGACCCGTTGTTTCCCCAAGGGGCCGAAGAAAACCATAGACAAGAAAAAAGTAAAAATAAAAGATGGAACAATATAATAAACAAAAGACTAAATCAATAAATAAATAAATAAATAAATAGATAAATAAATATATATATATATATATATATATACATATAAGTGTATATATAAATAAATAAATAAAAATCGAGAGAAAGAGAGAAAGAGAGAAAAAACAAGAGCGAGAGAATGAGAGAAAGAGAGAGAGAGAGCAAAATGGATGGAGAGGGGATAGTGCTGGAAGGTCTCTAGGTGTTTCGTAACAGGATAGATACGGCCCTGATCCGTTGCTCGTGGCAAGTCAAGGGTACCCTTTTCGAAGGACGAAACGAAGGCTTGAGTTTTGTTGGCGTACAACTTGAAACTCAATCTAACGGGAGACTCTTCTTACTACCCATTCGTTCTTCTTCTCTCCCACACACATACACATACACATACACACAAACAGATTTCTTCCATCCTTCTTTTGCTTACAGTAGTACCAAAAGTCTTATCCTTTTTCTTTACTTTTCTTCATCCCATTGATGGAACGTCTCTCTCTCTCTCTCTCTCTCTCTCTCTCTCTGACTTTTCTTTTTCGTTTCAAGACGAAACGATACCTTTCCTCTCTCTCTCTCTCTCTCTCTTTTTCTTTCTCTTTTTCTTTCTCTGCCTGTATTCTTCTTTCTTTTTATCCATCAGAAAAGAATCTGACCGATAAGAGAAAAAGAGAGAGAGATAGAAATAGAGAGAGTTACGAAGAGAGAGAGAGAGAGAGAGAGAGAGAGAGAGAGATGCGTGTGTCGTCTCGGAAGATATATTATCAGATAATGAAGATATATCATCGAAAGAAAGTTATCTCTTCGATTTTATTCCTATTTCCACCTACCCCTCCTACCTCTCCTCCCCTGCTTTCGACCCCTTCGTCCTTCATTGATAATTCCTTTCTTTTTTTTTTGTTTTCCTCTTTATTTTTTTTTTTGTTTGTTCTTTTTTCTTTTTTTTTTTTTTCAACTTGTCCGACAAATTTTTCACTCGCACTTTACGCTGTTACGTATCGACTCGGACAATGAATTGCTTTCACTCGTGTTTGGGTTTACAAGGGACACGTGCATTGTTACTATACGTTGCCGTATATATTCGTCGGCATCGTCGTGCTGATTGCATCGTATCGTATTATTATATATTATATTATATATTGTATATATTATTATGATATGATATATCATATCATATGTTACAATTTCCTCGAATAATTTTGTAAATAACAATGTGACAATGGGACTATGTATTAGTTATTTCTTTCTCTTTCTTTCTTTCCCTTACATTTTTTTATTATTTTTTTCTTCTTCGAATCAATTTCGTGTTTATTCAATAGTTTATATAAAAAAAAAAAAAGAAAGAAAGAAAGAAAAAAAGAAGACGAATTTTCTATTCGCGGACGCCGTAGACGTAATCGTTCCACTTTCAATTGCATTGTTCACGCAATTTTTTATTTTTATTTTCCATTTTTTTTTTGTTTATATTAACGTAGAATGTAATAAAGAAAAAGCATTAGAAAAGAATGGTCCTGTAAAATCCCCAGGTAATATATACGTATACAGGGTGTCACAGGTTTTAACGAGCAAACTTCATCAGTATATTCTACTACTGGTCTGAATAAGGAAAAGAAAAAAAAAATGGTCACATAAACATAGGTTGTTTATAAAGGTTTATTAAAAAGTTACGACAAGAGATAAGAATTACGTAGAGAACAGGTTTAGAGAGAGAGAGAGAGAGAGAGAGGTGTGAAGAAAAAAAAAGAAGGAAAAAAAGAGAGAATAAAAGAAAAAAAGGATGAGGATGAGGGGGCGGGGTTGGCAGCTCACTTTCACCGCCGCGAGAGGTTTTTCTCTCGATTTTCGGATTTAAGTAACCCCACTCGCGATGAAAACATCACGTACCTCCTTCGAGTTGTACCACGAGACGCGTTCCAGCATTTTTTCACGGAGCCCTCTACCGTAGAAATAAAAAGAAAGAGAGAGAGAGAGAGAGAGAGAGGAAGAGTGAGAGAGATAAACAGATAGAGAAATAGAAAGAGAAAGAGAAAGAGAGAACGAAAGAAAGGACAAAAAGAAGAAAATTAAAAGAAAGAAAGAAAAAAGAAGGAAAGAGAGAGAGAGAGAGAGAGAGAGAGAGAGAGAGAGAATAAAAAAAAATGAAGAAGAGTTAGTAGTGGAAGAGGTGGCAAAGGTAGAGGAAGAGTGAGGAGAAGAAGAAGAAGGAGTAGTAGAGAGTAGGAGGAGTAAGAGGAGGAGGAGAAGAAGGAAAAGAGAAATGGTTGGAGCCCTTAATGGGAAAAGCCTCGCATTTTGCAACATAACCGCAGGGACGGCCCTCCAGCTACAAAGAATCACTTGCCACCCCAACTGCAGAGTGAGCTCCGACAAAGTTTTCAGACCAGTTCGCACAGGGGTGGTTCTAAAGAACCTTATTCAACCCCTACTATCTCTCTCTCTCTCTCTCTCTCTCTCTCTCTCTCTCATTCTTTCTCTTTCTCTTTCTTTTTCTATCTCATTTTCGTGGAACAGACAACGGCTAATAGTATAAAGAATGTGGCTAGTTCTTTTCGTCGACTTAACGATACCAGAAAACCTCTTGAACAAATTGTTTAAATCAAAGTCGGCTCAACGCCACCCCCCTCCCTCCCTCCATCGTCTCCGCAGTTCCCTCTCCCTCCAAGGCCTCCGCCTCCTACTCCTGACACCTCTCTCCGCTGTAAGAATTTATTATTAAATAAGTAGCGTTTCATGTTAATGTTCGAGTATAATCGCTCTGTGCGTGTATGTGCTCGCACGCGTATGTAATATGGATAATTTAAAAAAAAAAAAAAACTGTGATAGGCACTTGGCGAAGTCCCGTAATTCATCTTCTTCTTTTCGTTTCTTTTTACTAAAATGTTGTTTTGTCTAAAATTTATTTTCTTCTTTCTCGCGATATCGCAAATAATAAATATCTTACCTGCTTACGTGAAGATATTTGTTTAATTTGTATTATGAAAACTTATAAAGAAGTTATTTTCTATTAATTTAGAAATTTATATACTTGTCATATTTTACATGAGTAATCTGAAAAATATTAAATAAAATCAATGTTATAGTATATATATATATATATATATATATATATATTTGTATTATTAATATTTATTTACCTTAATATTAAACGAGAGTATAAAGTTATTTATAATAATTTATGAAGTGATATATTATTATTTACTTAACACACGTGCACACAATATTTTTTATTTCGAATTGAACGAACTTATGAAGTTATTTATATTAATTTATATAGTAATATATTATTATGTACTTAATATATATATATATATATATATATATATATATATATATATTACAAACTTTTATATTATTATATTAATTTATTATTGTACATTGTGTAGATACTTAACATATTTACATGACAACACAATATTTTCTTACTTCGTATTAAACAAAATTATAAGGTTATTTATTATATATTACATTATATTATTATATATATATATATATATATATATATATATATATAACATTTATATAATTCTGTATGTATGTATATATAATTTAATATAGGATATAAATATAAAATGAAGAAAGAAAAGAAAGGAAAAGGAGAATTATCGTTAAAATACATTATTATAACCATACAATCGTAAAATGAAAAAATATTATCCAACGTGATTTATGATATATCGTCTTATATACAGGGTATTTCACCTAAAGGAGGCTGCCTAAATATTTTCTTTGTTTTTTATGATGCAACAAACTTTTGTGGCATACTTTGAATGGTTTAAAAAGAGGTATGTTAATAAGTGTAAATGCATAATATAAATAGTTTATATATATATATATATAATAGTATAATGTTATGTATGTTATAGGCGGCCTCCTTTAGCTGAAACACCCTGCATATATATATATATATATATATATATATATATATATACAATCTTAATTATAAACGATATGAAAATTTCCTTAATTGTTCTAACACGCGTACATGAATATCGTTTAAGATGGTAGGAAAGGAAGTAAAGGTAAGAGAGAAATTCTGACCTGGACATCAAAGCCAAGCCATCGTTTGTTCTAAAGCGACGTACTACCTTTCTCGCGTCCTGGCTTAACCGTGGATCCGGTAGGTGGGTGGGTGTGTTGAGGGTGGGGGATGAGAAGAGGCATAGAAAGGAGAGGAGAGGAGAGGAGAGGAGAGGGTGAAAATATCTCCCCTATAACAACGGGCCAACGCGGATATACTTGACGTAGCCCGCGGGAGCAAACTCAACGGACAAAGACTATGGAGGGGGGGGGGGCGGAACTGATGTGAAGGAAGTATGACGAGCCAAAGAAGAGAATATATAAGCCACTCTACTTCTCCTTATCCTTCTGTCCTCGACACTTCCAAATGGAATCGTTAGATTTAATATAAATTTGACGAACTCGTTATTAACGTTTCTTTGTCTTGCCTTACTCGACTAGTTTCAGACAAATATCCATTAAATTTCATGGATAATAAATAATTATTTGTTTATTAATTTTTATTTTTATTTAGAGGTTGATCTTACGTATTTAGTGCATTAAGTTACAGTTGAATATATTCTTTTTTTTATCGAACTATGGAACAAATATAAATATATGTATATAAAAAATAAATAAATATACAATATATATATATATATATATATATATATACATATATGTATGCATAAATAATGTATTAAAAAAAAAATTTCATAATATTATATGTCAATATAATTTAAAGGATATGAAATAAAACGTTCCGATTGAATGGGAAGTTGAATGATTTTTAATTTTTCTTATGGGATGTTGGAATTATTTTTGTTTTCGTTTTTATATATTTTTGTTCTAATTAATTAGATACTTTAATCAATTATCTTGAAAACATTATTAAACGAGCATAGGCTTGAAGTTAATAATTAAGGAGTTATAATAAACCTGTAGACCAGCGGTTCTTAAGTATATGCATATACATATTCATATTTTCGTCAAAGTTATATATATATATAATAAATATAAAAATAAATTTATACCATAAAAATATCAAATAAAATATATTTAATGTATTATAATATTACGTACATATATATATTTATTTATTATATATGTATATATATATATATATATATATATATATATATAAAATAATAGAATATATATGTATATATTATATTTTATTACTCGTTATTGGATACAAAAATATGACAAAACGCCTCACCCCTCCAAAAAAAGAATCGCAGAAGAAAGAAAGAAATCTCCGGCCAAAGAAAAAAGAAAATAAAAAAAGGAAGAAAAATATAAACCAACACTCTCTATCGGGTTTCAAACGAATACGCATATCCCCCTTAACGTTAAATCGTTCTCGATTTGATTAAAACGAACTCTTTTAAAGCATACCAGAAGAGAAACGACCTTAGAATTTACCGAAGAAGAAAGGAGCCGTCTCGAACAGCCGTTAAACCACGCGTGCACCCTCGATTTACCACCGGCTACAGGGCTCTCTTATATAGGGCTGTGGGTTGGAGGAATAGGCTCGGTGGTGGTAGCTAACGGTGGACGGGTTGCGGTAGTTGGAGGTGCGGAGTGAGCTGGAGTCCCCTTAATTAAGCGGCAAACGTTCTCTTCCGGTTATTAAAATCGCGCGCCTGGTTCTTGTGGTTCAAAGAGCCGAAGTATTAAAAAACGTCGTAATACTCACGAGAAACGTGCTCCTCTTTTTTTCTTTTTTATCTTTTGTCAGTATGGGAAGGGGGGTTGGAAGGTTTGAGATGAAGGATTGAAGAAGGAGGGATAGGTATCGAGTTGGGAGGGGGTCGGGGGTGTACGATTTAATCTTTACAAAAACGTATCTACCCGACGACGAGTTTGATAAAACGAGATTTTCGAAGAGGTATTATCAGTGTGATGGTAAAAGTAAGGTTAGGTTAGACAGAGTAAGGTTAGGTAGAAGGGTTACGGAAAGACATAGACAGAGAGAAAGAGAGAGAGAGAGAGAAAGAGAGAGACAGATAAAGAGGAAAGCTAAGGAGTTGAATTTCGAGGTTTAGATTAAAAAGAAGAAAGGGTGTAGTAGTTAGAATAGATAGAGAGAGAGAGAGAGAGAGAGAAGGTTTTCGATTTAGAAAATAGACGCATGAAATATTCAAGGAGTTCACTGAACATTTGTTACGTTTGAACGATCTTTTGTTTTCTTTTTTCTATCTCTTTTTTTTTTTTGTTCTTTTCTTTAGCATAACGCGCGCGCATGAGAGAGAAAAAGAGAGAGAGAGAGAGAGAGAGAGAGAGAGAGAGAGAAAGGTCTGAACGATTGTTCGATTTGGAAAACATTGCGGGATCAGCAGGCATATTCCAAGAATAGTAAGGGAAAGATAAAGTGGAAGAGTTTAGAGAATGGAGAAAACGTTTGTTCAATCAGCATAAAGACGTTCCGCCATATTGTAAGGGTAAAGGATCTAGAGATAGAGGTAGAGATAGAGATAGAGATATAGATATAAAGAGATAGAGTGATAGAGAGACGGGATGGGGGAGGTGGCGGGGTTGGGAGTTTGATAGGAGGTATGTGGAACCCTTTCAATAGCGATCGTCCTTTCGTCCAAGTTCAAGATTTTAAAATGCAACTCCTTCTCGACTTTGACTTCGGTAGCCCGAATCGATATTTTCCTTCTCTCTCCCTCTCTCTCTCTCTCTCTCTTTATATCTTTCTCTCTCTGTCTCCGTCTGTCTCTGTCTCTCTGGTATTTCCTTCTATCTTTCCTCTCTTTCTCTCTCTCTTTTTTTTACATGAAAGGCCTTGGTGGATCGGTGGTTGGGTAGATGGGGTAAAAGAGGGGGTGAAAGGGTGAAGTTAGGAGGGGGAGGAGGGTGAAGCATCCTCTCTTGTCTCTCATGTCCTCCCGCTTTACCTCATGCTAGAACAAATACGGCACGTTGACTTTGCCGGTAGTGTGGTGGTGGTAGTGATGGCGATGTTGCTGACTGTGGTGACGGTGATGGTAGTGGTGGAGAAGGTGGTGGTGAAGGGGGTGGTGGTGAAGGAGGTGGGGATGGTAGTGGTGGTTGTTCGCCTAAGGGAGGTTTGAGACCGAGTGAGTTGCGCTTTCTTGCAACGACTCGTTCTAAGCTCTTTCACAGTACCACGTGTGTGAGAAAAATAAAGATGGAGGGAAACAGAGGGAGAGAGAGAGAGTGAGAGGGAGATAGGGAGAGAAGGATATTTTTTTTAGCTACCAGTGAGTAGGTATACCCTGCAAATGGAAAAGCGCATAGGTGGGTGGTTATATATACGTGTATACATATTTGTATGGGTATGTATATATATATATATATATATATATACATATGTATGTATGTATGTATGTATGTTTGTATGTATGTATCGTCGATTTACTTGCTTCGTTGGAATTAAAACGAACGAACTTTTGTACGGGTTCGATTGGATATTGCATTTCGAGATTTAATTAATTTCTCTTTGAATTGTTACGTACGTCCAAGTTTTTATAGATCTGTTAAAAACAAAAAAAAAAGGAAAAGAAATAAAAATAATAAAAACGCTCACGCTTACGTGCGTGCGTAGCCGCGTTTGTTCGTTACCGATCAGACCGAATCATATATTTACTCCAAAGGAAAATAAAGTTCAAATCGAATTTTATTTATTAGCCGACACGTCCGTGGATATCTCGTAACCATTTTTCGATTTTACAGATCCCGTTTCGTTGCTCGTCTCTCTCTCTCTCTCTCTCTCTCTCTCTCTCTCTCTCTCGCGTCAAAAAAAAAATAAAAATATAGAAAGAAATTAAAGAAAACATAAACAAAAATACAAACGAGCACTCAAGAGACGCCAGGATAGTATGGGATAGGGTGGGGTGGGGAGTGGGTGAGTTGTAGAGGTTAGGGGGTAATGTTCGCACCCTCCTGTGGAACAGACGCCCCGGAAATTTACTGGGGGATGAACTGGCGTGCTTATACATAAGGGTAAAGAGAAAAAAGAAAGAAAAGAGAGAGAGAGAGAGAGAGAGAAAGGGTCTCGTTAATTTTCCCTAAAAGGCGTAAAGTACATAATTATAAAGCAGTACAATAATTATTCTGATACGAATAACGAGCATTATGATTATTTTGACCGAGTTTAACCATTGTCAATTGTTATTGTTATCCTTGTTGTTGTTGTTGTTGTTGTTGTTGTCGTTGTGATAGCAAATTCGCGAGAAGAAAAGAAAGAAAAATAAAAGAATATTCGCCGAGAAACGATTGACGTAGATTTAATAAAATACGTATTCGAACGACGTGCGCATGTACATACGTATTATATTATATATGATATCAATATGTACTTGTGTATCCTGTTGCAATTTTTCTTTTCTTTTTTTTTTCTCTTTTCCTTTCTTTCCTTTTCCTTTCTACAGGTCTCTCCAGCCGCCCCCTCGTTTCTCCCATTTAACTCGGTATCCTGAACCACCCTTTATTCTCTCGGTGATGCTAGTTCAATGAACTAGGCGAGCCAATACGCTGTCTCAAACGGATAGACTTTAATTAAAGCCGAATTCGTGAACGCGTTCGAAGGAAAACAGGAGCCACTAGCTGGTTCAACCCAATCCAACCCAACCCAACCCAACCTCTAAACAACTCCCCCCACCAAACCCACCCCCATCCCTTTAACTATCCCCGGTGTGCTTTTGCTAGAGGTCCGCAGCCATAAAGGCTGAAACGATTTTCTGTTAGTGACATCTGAAATTGGGGTGGGTGGGTGGGTGGTAGGTGGTTGAAGGGTGTGAGTGGAAGGGTGGGAGGTAGTGGGAGGAGGTAACGAAACCAACCGAGCAAAAACGAGAAATACTGAAGTTCGTTAGTATCGTTCGTATCGTTCGTTCGTTCGTTCGTTCGTTCGTTCGTTCGTTTTTAATTCTCGCAGTGATTTTTTACATAGCATGTACGTATGATTGATTAGAAATGAGATAGAAAGCGAAAGAGATAGAGAGGGGGGGGGAGAAAATAGCAGGACAATTGTTAGGTAACTAATAAATTTATCGTTTCTTTTTCTTTTTTTTTTTCCTAATCTTCTTTCCTTTTCTTTTTTTGCTTTTATCTTTCTCTTTTTCCTTCATCCTTTGAACCTTTTCAGAAAGGAAGAAACGTTCGATTTGATCGGGCCTAAGGATCGTATTCCACTTAACGTTTCGAAAAATTTATTTGTTTATTTATTTATTTACTTATTTTTATTTTGTTTTGTTTTGTTTTGTTTTTTTTTTTTTATTTTTTGTTAGTATCACCAACAACGCCGTTGTGACGTCCGACGCACGTAACACGGAACGAGTCGAAATGAAAGTTTAATTAAAGCCGGGAGAGATTACGTCGCGGAACGAAGATCGAGACAACGTAGCTTCGTGCTTTTGTTAGTAAGAGAGAGAAGAGAGAGAAGAGAGAGAAGAGAGAGAAGAGAGAGAGAGAGAGAGAGAGAGAGAGAGAGCCACGTCCTTCCCCCGTTCTTTCTCATCCCACCTTACCAACCCCCACCCTCACCCTTCTGTTAAAAAGCTCTTCGCGTTTTCTGCCAGTGACATTCGAAATTGGCGACAGTCTGCGTCCACTTCAAGGGCCCAAGGAACGAGATACCATCGCTATGGACGGCACTTATTTTTCTTCTTCCTCTTCCTCTTCGACTTCTTCTTTTTCTCTCTTTTTTTTTTCTTTTTTCTTTTTTTGGTGCCTTTTCTCTTTTTTTTCCACCCTCATGCGTGCTCTTTTCTACTCCTTTTTTCGTCCTTTTCTTGTCCTTGTTATCGTTGGTGGCGTTTGTTGTTCTTTGAAAACACTTGGGGAGGAATAACGATTGGCCATCGCGGGACGGTTTTTCTGTTTTTTTTTTTTTTTTTGAATTATTTATTCATTTTCCTTAATTTTCATTTTTCATTTGTGTTTGCTTTCTTTCCCCCTATTTTCTCCATTACGTGATCTTCTTCTTTTTCTTCCTTGCTCGCTCGCTCGCTCGCTTTCTTTCTTTCTTTCTTTTTTTTTCTTTTTCTTATTTTGTTGTTTTTTTTTTTTCTAATTTTTTGTTCGTTCCTTTTAATAAACGCTCGGGGAATAATAATCGGTCGTCGCTTTCGGGGACGGGTATCTTTTTATTTTTTTCTTTTTTTTTTTATTTATTTATCCTTTTCGTAATTGTTTTCTTTTCCCTCTTTTTCCTTCACGTGATCCTATTTTTCCCCCCTCGCCTTCTTCCTTCCTTCATTCATTTTTTTTTTTCTTTTTCCTGCTCCTTTTCTTCCTCCTCAAAGACACTTGACAATGATAATTAACCATCGCGAGACGATTTTTTATATTCCTTTTTTCTTATTTATTAATCTTTTGTTTTTATCTTCTTCCCTTTTCCCACACTTTACGTGAACTTCCGTTTCTTGCTCTCTTTCTTCCTCTTTTTATTTATTATATTCTAATTGTTTGTATGCTCCTTAACAATAATTTGGGAATAATAATTGACCATCTCTAATGGAGGCCTTTTAGCGGTTTCTCTTTTTCTTTTTTTTTTATTTATTTACTTTTCTCTTCCTCCCCCCCTCCTCCCCCTCCCCCGTTCTCTTTAGCTTGATCTTTTTTTCATTCGATTATTTTTTTCTTTCTTTCTCGATATCTTTTTTTTTACGCTCGAGCTTAATAACCGCCTACTATGAACTGGAAAGCGAATGGAAAGGCAGAGAGAGAAAGAGATAGAGAGAGAGAGAGAGAGAGAGAGAGAGAGACAGAGAGAGAGAGAGAGAGCGAGGACTTGAGAGGAAAGAAAATATAGATGGACAAATCATCTCTCTCTCTCTCTCTCTCTCTCTCTCTCTCTCTCTCTCTCTCTTTCTCTCTCACTCTTTCTTTTCTCCCCTTCGTCTCTCTATTCTTTCTTCCTCTTTGTATCCATTTATTTCCCCTCTCCCCCCTCCCCGTTCATGATTTTTCCTACCTCTCTTTCTCTTTTTTCCTCTTTCATTATTTCTAACAAACACAATTAAAACGCATTTTTATTATTCGCCGAAAAGCGAATTTCGTCGGAAGGAGAGAAAGACGGAAAGCAAAATTGAAAGAGCGAGAGAGAGAGAGAGAGAGAGAGAGAGAGAGAGAGAGAGAGAGAGAGAGAGAGAGAGTGATCAATAGGGACGGTAGTGGACGGTGGACGGTAATAAAATGAAAGGAAAAACAATAACAAAAAAAAAAGAAACACGCGGTAATAAAAATGAAAAAAAAAATTAAAAAAAGGAAACAAAAAATAATTACAAAAAAATTAAAAACGACGAAAAGGAAACGAAAAATAATTAAAGGAAAAAAATAGATAGACGAATCGTGTCGATAGAATTAAAAAAAAAAAATAATAATAATAATAACATAAAAAAAAGAGGGAGAGAGAGAGAGAGAGAGAGAGAGAGAGAGAGAGAGAGAGAGAGAGAGAGAGAAGCAAGAAGGAAGAAACGATAGAAAGGGTGAAGGGCCTTTGAAGATACCGTCACGTCCTCTGATACTCCACGAAGGGAGGAACTTCTTTCTTTTCTCTCCCTCTCTAACCCCCTCCTCTCTCTCTCTCTCTCACTTTCATTCTTCAGTCTCCGTTCTTCAACGTCATTCTCTACTTTGTCCGTACCCTTTACCCGCCTCCCTCCCCCTTTTTCTTGCCCTCACTCATTTCGTCCATCGTCGTTCTGCCTATACACACTATAACCAGGGTTCGTTATTTTATAATTGGCACTATCCGCCCTCTTTCATGAATTATTCCACGCTTCAATAAAGTCCTGGAATATCGACGAGGTCTCTTCGGCTCTTCGTCTCTTTCACTCCCTACCCTCCGTCCCTCCGTTCCCCTCCCCCACCTTCCGCAAAACACCCACAACCACCCCAACCCCCCAACAACCTCCTCAAACCTCCGCAAACCTCTCGCAAACCTTCACAATCCCTCCTTCTCTCCTCCCCCTCCCCTCCCCTCACCCCACCTCACCTAAGCCCACCCCTCGACCATTTCCCCTTCTATCTTTCCCATTTCTTTCGTGATCGATGATACACATTTACAAGAGCACGTTTACTCTTTCAAACAACACCTTTTTTCCCAGGATTTCAAGGTTTTCCCTTTTTTTCCTTTTTTTTTTATTTTTTTTTTATTTTTTCCTGTTAATTATCATGACAAAAAGAGAGAAGGCGTCGTTGTCGCGTTGTCGTTGTTGTTATTGTTGTTGTGTCGTGTGGCAGTACGACCAGAGAAATTTATCCTCGGTTCTTTCTTTTTTTTTCTCGTCTCTCTCTCTCTCTCTCTCTCTCTCTCTCTTGTCTGTGTCTGTCTGTGTCTTTGTCTTTCTTTATCTCTCTCTCTCTCTCTCTCTCTCTCTCTCTCTCTCTCTCTCTTCTTTTCCTCTTTTTTATCTTTTGGTGCAGAATTTTGCAAAGGCCAACGAACGAGACGTAACAAAACGGATTCTCGGTGCCTTTGATCCTCACGGACAGAGACAGGTCGGACGCGCGAATTTCTAACAAAATTTTCATTATTATTCGTCCTGTCGTCCGTTTCCCCGTGAGACAAGAGACCAGAAAGTGAAAGAGATACAGCGTGAGAGAGAAAGAGAGAGGGAGAAAAAGAGAGAGAAGGAGGAAGAGAAAAGGAATAAAATATAAAGAGGTAAAAAAGAGAGATAAAAAGAAAGAAAATAAAAGGAAAGGAATGAAAGAAGGACAGAGAGTGACAGAGATTGAAAGATTGAGATAGAGATAGAGAGAGAGAGAGAGAGAGAGAGAGAGAGAGAGAGAGTAAGAGAGAAAGAGGGCAAGCGAGCGGAAAAGAATTTTCTCTCTCGTCTGATATTCATCGATGTGAAAGCAATAATAACTCGGTCTATATATCCAACTACTCGGATGGTAGCCCGAATGCAAATGGCGGTATTGGCCGGTAAAATCGCTCGACGCCGCTCGAGACTTTAATGCAAACGTCAAGAGCAGACAGCGCGAGACAAAAAGGAGAAGAAGGAACGTTCGCGTGCTCGAAGCGTGCTTTCCTTTTTCCCATCCCCACCCCCCACCCCCCACCCCCCGCCACACCGCCTCCGTTCCTTTTTCCCCGTCCCTTCCTCCACCCCCTTTTTTCCTACCCGTTTCCCCATCCCTCTTCGCCTTTTCTCTCTGACTTTATCTCAGGGAAAGGAAGAAAAAAGAAGGAAGGAAAGAGTAAAGGAAAGAGACAAGGGAATAAGGGAAAGAAAGTGTCTTGAGATTTTTCACTCGTCCCTCCCTACATCCCTCTCCTACATCCCCCTATCACCTCTCACCGACGCCAACATCATCGACCTACCATCTACCACCTACCCATCTCGTATCGGAATACCTAACCTACCTATCTTGTCCCTAAGTCTCTGATTTCTTATTTTCCTTTTTTTTCCATTTCTTTTCTTTTCCTTATTTCTTGGTTTTCCTTCTTTTTTTTTTTTTAAATTCTTTTCTACCTTGTCTCTAGTCTTCTCTATCTTTCTGTTCTTATTGTGTATTTTTTTCTTTTCACGCCCGCGTATTTTTATTGGTGTATAGAGTTTGTTTTTAGAACTATGATTCAGTTGTATACAAGTAATATATATATATAAATAAGTATTATAAGAAATTATTTTAGAAATTACTTTGGCCAGTCAAAATAAGCTAATACACAATTTGTTAAACTGAATGACGTACGTGCATGCATATATGAATAACTCGATGCCAAAGTATCGATGAAAGGATGTAATCAAAATATGAAAAGAGATGAAAAATATGAAAAAGATCGAAAAGTCGTACCGATGGAAAATTCTCCGCTAGTTGGACTACCATTGAAATTTTGTTTTTCAAGCGTTTCGTTTAACTTGAAATATCGATTTTCGTCGGGGAGGAAAAAATGAAAAGAAGAAAGAAGAAAAACAAACAAAATATAACTAAAAAAAAAAAAAAAAATAAGAGAAATAAAGAGCAGCTGCAATGAGTAACACGAAATAAATATAGAATATGTACGCGCAAAATGTACATTACAAACATTCATTATTCGAAATCGTTCGTTTGTAAGATCAAATAAAAAAGAAAAAGAAAAATAATCTGAGATATTCGTACCACGTATGCAGAATTAAAAACGAGATATCCTTTCCCACTCTCTCTCTCTCTCTCTCTCTCTATATATATATATATATATATATATATATATATATATATATATACATATACATATACATAGTATTAAAAAAAGAAAAAAGGAAAGAAAAAAAAAATCAAAGAGAGAAATCGCATTCGACGAGACGCACTTTTAGATTCGACGTTTTCACGCACGTGCGAGTTATTAAGTCTCGCGCATACACAGACACGTATACATGCATACATACATGCATACACGCATAAATATATAAATACATAAATGCGCTCACGCATGCATGCGTACGAGAACGCGCGTGGGTTGAAAAAAATTAAAAAAAAAAAGAAAAATCAAAAAAAGAAGTAAAAACAAAAATAAAACGTAAAAACGAATATAAAAATGCTTGATGCTTCTAGACGAGACTTGATGGTGGCCATGGCATTGCGCTTACGACGTACATTGTGAAGAGAAGCGCACTCGTCGTTTCCCATTCCCTTAAAATATTCTCCCTCTCCCTCCCTCTCCCTCCCTCCCTCTCTCTTTCTCTCTCTCTCTCGTAGTCCATGCCCAAACCCTCTGTACCTTCTTCCAAACCCTACCTACCACCACCACCACCACCACCTTTTTACGCGCGTGACAAAACTTCTCTTTGATGTCAAACGGCCGAACGAGCGCAGACAGCCGTGTGTGTCCCCTCCCGAATCCCCTTACCCCACACTCCGAACCCACCCTTCCCCCGCAATTCCTTCTGCAACCCTCACCCTCACCCTCCAACCCTCTCTCTCTCTCTCTCTCTCTCTCTCTCTCTCTATTTTCTCCTTTCTATTTTCTCTTTTCTATTTTCTCTTTTCTCTCTATGTGCAAAGCACGATTATTGCATTCAACCTCTACTACCGTACGTCGTCGTAGTTCCTTTGGATTTTCGAGTGTGCTACTCATGGTCGACTAAAAGAGGACGTACTACGAGAGGGAGAGAAAGAAAAAGAGGGATGAGGAGGGACGAGGAGAGAAGAAGGTGGGGTGGTAGTAGGGTGGTGAAGAGGAGGAGGAGGGGGTGGAGAAGGATAGGGGCTTGAATTCGATCGGAATCGACGGAGAAAACGCAACGCTAACCACTCGAAGGAAAAAGGAGGAGATTTTTCGACGAATGAGACTCCTCCCTCCTCCTCCACCCCTCTCCTTTTTTTAAAACCCTCCATGCCGTTCATTTTTCTTTTTCTCTTTCTTTTCGCTCGGCCGCTCTCGCAACGAAGAAATATATTCGGTCGATGGGTTTTACTTCAGTTTTTTTTCTTTTTTTTTTTTTTGCCCCCGCTCTTTCTTTTCCTTTTTTTTTTCTTTTTTTATTTTTTTATTTTCCTTCTTCATTAATTTATTTTTGTTTCAAATTAAAAAAGAAAACAAGAAGATACGGGCAAACATATGAAAAGAGATAAATAAATAAGTAAACAAATAAATAATGTTGGAAACTTCGGACACGAATTAATGTCGAAGAAGTAAAATAAATAATTTTACCTTCGTCCAATGATAAATTGATTAAACGATAAAAGGATGAAATTGAAGAATTCAAGAATTAAATATTAAATGTAAAAATTGAAAATTAAAAATTAATGATCTACGAACATTACACACGATACATATATACACAGATATATACATAAATATGTATGTCACTTACTTATAAGCAAGAGACTTCAAAGTTATACGACGTTACAGGGAGTTAATTGCTGGTCGATCGGATCGTTGCATTCCTACTGAACAAAGGGTTGAAAAAGATAGAAATAGAAAGAGAGAGAAAGAGAGAGAGAGAAGAAGAAGAGAAAAAGGGTGAGTCCAATAAAGTGAATGTACCCGAATGGACTCCCCCGATCATCCTTTAATTAATTAGCCTACACGAGCTTTCGATCCTTTTTCTTCTTTCTTTTTTTATTTCATCGCACCAATGAAAAATGCCCTTTCGCGTCCTTTCACTCTCTCTCTCTCTCTCTCTCTCTCTCTCTCTCTCTCTCTCCTTCCCTCCTTACTCTACCCCAACCACAATCCCATCCCCCCAAACCCCGTTACACCATTCAATTCAATTATTATTCAAAGTATTCAGACATTGAAAGTAATAATGATCGTCGTATAATAAAGTATAAACTAATAATTATTATTTCATCGATCGACGTTATACGAAAATGAGAATCCTCGTTAATAATTTAATCATCGATATTAATTTAAATATCAATGAAGAATATATTTGTCCGTGTCACTCGAGAGTGTTTTTTTTTATTTTTTTATTTTTATCTTTTATCGAAACGAGTCTCGAAAGAACAGAAATAAAGAGGGAAGAACAAAAAAAAAAAGAAGAAGAAGAAGTTTTAACGTTCGTACCAATTATAAACAACGAGAGAAAGACAAACAGAGAGTCGGAGAGAGAGAGAGAGAGAGAGAGAGGGGTGGGGTGAGGTGAGGTGAGGAGGGGAGGGGAGGAAGGGGTGTGTATCGACACGAGTACGATCTTTTAAAAGGATGATGTGCGCTTCGTACGAATTAAACGCACATGCACGATACACGTGCAAGTGCACGTATACGAGTGCACGTTCGTATACATATGCACCTGTGTATATATGTAGTTGACTTTAACACCCATTCTGAAGTATCGAAACAGGCGAATTGTTTCATGGGTCGACGGTCTAGACGCTCTTTGTCCTGGTTAAAGTGCCACTCGCTAATTAACGTGGAATTCGGAATCCCTTCGAGAAGAGGATGCCGGAGGTTGTTGTAGCCTAGGCATCGTGGTTACGAAACTCTTTCTTCTTGTTTCATTCACTCTCTCTCTCTCTCTCTCTCTCTTTTCCTCTTTCTTCTTCTTTCTCGAGAGAGTTCGAGAACATCGGGTGATCGATCTTGAAATTAGTTCCGCAGACTCTTGACTAAACGTACCTGGAAATATTTATCCTCGAACTGTAACATAATTTTTAATTAGAGAGCTTAAGTAATTCTTTTTTCTTCTTTCTTTTTTTCTGTTTCTTTTTTCTTTTTTTTTTTTGTTTTTTTCTATTCTGGTCCTTCTTGTTTCATCATTTTACAATTGTCCGTAACGTCTTCCATCTTTTCAGTATTTAAAAGATTATTATTTTAATTCGCGATTAACGGTTGGAAATTATACGATGGATTTAATTTAATTAATTAAATCTTTTTTCGGATCCTCAGTAATCGGATGGCATAATATTTTTCTTTCTTTTTTTTTTTTTTTCTTTCCCCCATTTTTGTTTCATCATTTTACAATTTTCTTTCTCCATTAACTCGTCCGTTTGTAGTATTTAAAGGAATATATTTTTAAATTTGCGATAATATTTGCAAAATTACGACGAATGAATTTAATTTTCAAATGAATTTCTTTAATACCTTTTAGTAATTAGAGAGCATAGTTATAATTTTTTTTTAATCCTTTTACAATTTTTTATCTCTATTAACTCCTCCTACCGTTTCTAGTATTTAAAGAAGAACTTTTTTAATTTACGATAATATTTGAAAATTACGATGAATTAATTTAATTTGATTTTGAAATGAATTCGTTGAATACTCCCTAGTAATTACGGAGTAAAGTATTTTCTTTTTCTCTTTTCTTTTTTTATCATTTTACGACTTTTTTCATTATTAACTCTTTCGTTTCTAGTATTTAAAGGAATATATTTTTGTAATTTGCGATAAGATTTGAAAAGACAAATTAATTTAATTTAATTTAATTTTTAATTGAATTCCTTCAAGATTCCCAGTAATTAGAGAACAAAGTATTTCGTGCTGTGTTCTATCATTAAAAAAATTTTGTTTCTTTTTTTTTGTAATATTTAAACAAATCCAACATTTTTTACGAATTTAATATTTAAACGATTAACGGAATAAATATAGATATTTTTGTTGCTTCATACTTTTCGAACTTTCATCGTCTTTTTCCAATATTTTAAATCCAATATTTTTGTTAATATTTACAAAGTACGATAAACAAATTTAATTACCGAATTAATGATCGAATACGCTTCGATACGCAGTGATTAGAAAACTAGATATTTTTCTTCGAGCTTTTTTCCCGAATTTTATCCTCTAGAAAAATCCTTCACGTCATTATCTAATAACGAAACAAGTCGAAAATATTCGATGATATTAAAAAAAAAAAAAAAAAAGAAAAAAAAACCAAAGAGAAGAAAAATTATAACAAACCAAAATAAATTGCGATTAAATTTTTTTAATAATATTTAAAAAAAAAAATTTAATTTTCAAACGAATTAACGAATTTTATTTATTGGACGCTTTCGATCTTTCGTAGAGAATTATTTTTTTTATAAATAAAATTCTTTTAAAACGAACGTTCGATTTATATCGTTTGATTAATTAATTACCTGTAAAAGAAACGGACAGAAGTGAGATTAAAGAGAAAAATGTAGTCCTTAAAAATAATTTTTAATCGATATACCTCCGATATTTTGGTTAACGATTAAATAGGATCGTATAAATAAAAATTAATACGATTGACAAACTGACCTAATTATATGAGGGTCATTGAACCTTATACATATGTACATATAGATTCACGAATCATATTCGCGACCTAGCAAGTTTGTTCTCTCTCTCTCTCTCTCTCTCTCTCTCTCTCTCTCTCTCTCTCTCTCTCTCTATTTCTTTCTTTTTTCTCTCTCTCTTTTTTTTTATTCGTTCCACTACCATCTACTACTACTACTACGTTACGTAGTAAACGATTTATGAATGGCAATTTTTCGTGAACGATATCGTCGAAACTAATAAACGTAGAGACGTAAAACCTAAACTATTTCAAACGATAAATCATTCTACTTTTTCTCTTTCATTTATATACCGCGAAACCTACTATCGACGATACACGGAACAATGATATTCTCGATTTTTATAAACGACCTTCGTTTTTTTTTTTTTTACTCCCGATATAATTTCGATACTCGATTATATCACACAGGTGTTTCATTTCAAATTCAATATTTTTCACTTAATCGAAATTTAACAAAACGTTCTCGAATGATCCTTCTCTATGGAATTATTTTCGCGAGTTATTTTTGCTTTTATTTCTTCTCTTTTGATAAAATTGAAATCGAACGTGTTCGAATTTGTTGTTAAAAAAAGAGAAAAGGATTTAAAAAAAAAAAAAAAAGAAACGTGAAAATTTTATTCTACGCAATAGAAGTACGTAGATGTCACATCGAAAACTTATTTAATGTTAATTGTCGATTCTTCATTAAATATAGAATTATTCAAAAATTTTAATTCTATTTGATAAAACGTCGAACATATAATATATCATTTTCGATATCGTGCATAACGATTAATTATTACGTGACTAAATATAATATAATGCGTGGAAGAAGAAACAAATTAACAAATAAATCCGAGCGAATGTATTTTCATTGAAATATTTTTCGTGTTTGACCAGTTTAGTTGTTCAATTTGTTTTTTATTTTTTTTTTTTGTTTTCTTCTATATTTCGTTTTTCTCTCGGCTTTTTCATTTTTTTTTTGTCTTTTTCACAAACGCGAAATAATCAATCTCACGACGTATATAATTAGAAACGAGAGTATCGTACAAACGAGTTTAGCTCTTACTAGGAGGCTTTTAGTGCATACGTAGTTAGTTATTTGCTCGCGTTTTTAAAAGGGAAACGCTTATCCGTAGGAAATACTTTTCCTCGTAAAAGCAATCTCTTTATTAGCGTTGCCTTCGTAGCTGCGTCATTAATCATTGTTTTTCACCTATCCGTTCGAGATTAATGTTCTCAGTCTCGACGACGTGCGAAAAACAATATCCCCATCTCTTCTTTCCATCTCTCGTTATGAGTACAACGAGAGAAAGAAAGAAAGAAAGGAAATAAGAAAAGGACGAAAGAAATAATAGCTCCACGTTTTCATTAATTAACGTAATGATCGAAACGATTCCAGACGAGAGACCTTCGTAAGTTCGAGTAAATAAAAAAATTTTTAGAAAGAATTAAAAAAGAAAATAGTGAAGGGTTTATTTTATTAAGAATTATTACATATTATTATTATTATGATTATGATTATTATTATTATTATTATGTATAAATTATAAAGTATTTATTTTATTCAGAACTCTTAGATATAATAAAATAAATTGTTCACAACTTTTTTATTGCCCATTTGCTGAAAAAAAAAATATATATATATATATATATATATATATATATATATATAAATGATATAAATTCTGATATGTATATAATATATTAATATTTATATAATATACAATTTCTAATTATTATTAATAAACTAAATTCTACATAACTTTTATCATTCTTGACAATTTTATTACGAAGAATATATTATTTTAAATGTATATATATATATATACATTATTATTATAAATATAAACGAGATGATATATCAAATATCGATTAAACGAATTTAAAATGAATTAAATAAATTTGAGATAAGAAGCAAAGCAAGAATTAAATAAAGTAATATCGAAACACGAAATGATGACGCGTTTCCTTCCAATAAGAAAATAACGAATTCAATGCAGTCGCGTTTTCGCACGGCTGAATAATGAATAAAAAAAAAAAAAAAAGAAAAGAAGAAGAAGAAGAAGAAGGAAAAGAAAAAGGAGAAAGAAAAAAAAATTTTAACGAAAAGAAAGAAATAACGGAAAAAGATGAAGAAAGAGGAAACGGATTTTTCGTAATAATCTAAACAGATGGAACGATTCTAAATCAGGAATATAAACGGGAACGAAGATACGATATCGTACATACGTTGAAAGAAAAATTAGAATAAAAGAGAAGTGTGCGTTATAAAAGAGAATATGAATGCCTACGCACCCATACTCTTACACACACACACACACACACACACCTAATATATACAATTATATCCATATACATACGTGCATGTATGTATATGGACACATACACCTAACATATACAAATATATCCATATACATACGTGCATGTATATATGTGCATACATATATCCATATATGCACACATATATCCATATATGTGTATATATAGATATATATACTCACACACGTATACGTTTGTTCCGGTCGAACGATTTTACGCGTTCAAACGCGACAGGTAGGTATGCCTATCGCATTGAGTCTCTCGTGCTCTATCGAATAACGAAAAGAGAAAACAGAGAAAGAGATAAATAAAGATAGAAAAAGATAAAGAGAAAGAGAGAAAGAGAGAGAAAGAGTGAAAGAGACCAAAGGGAAAAGGTAAAACTCGTTGAAGCGAATAAGCACGCGATATTCTCGCGACACGCAAACGCAAACGCAAACGCAAAAGCATACTGAAACGCAAAACCAAACGCATAGGTTATCTAAAGATAGTTATAAGCTATCATTGTGGTCGCGAATAAACTCGATCGAGGTATATCCCGGTTACTCTCGAAAACTCGAAGGGGTGCCGCTGTCGCATTCGCTTGAATAATGCGCCAATATTGTTGGGAGATAAGGAAGGCGTCGTGCATTTATTTCCCTCTCTCTCTCTCTCTCTCTCTCTCTCTCTCTCTCTCTCTCTCTCACTCTCACTTTCTTTCTCTTTCTCTCTCTCACTTGTGTTCTAGGGTACCACCGAGTTCACCTTTGCTCCCAAGCGTAAAATATATTTCGCCGGATTGGCGACATCGCGGTCGACATCGTCGTGCGTGAATATATATATATATATATATATATATATATATATATATATATATATATATATTTATATGTATGTATGTTTGTATGTATATGTATAGTTATATACATAGGCGACGATGGCCATGACATCGCGACTAAGTGGCTAAGACCACGCAACGCGTGAGAAAAGACCAAAGCGAGCGTGCTCCCTATCATCCTATATACTCGACAATAAATTCGTGAAACTTTATACATATTGTATGCCTACTTAGTCACCGAAACGAGCACCATTAATTAATCGATCGATCGTCCGATCGATCGATTACGAAAAGTAGAATAGGAATTGGTTTTTGGCTTATTTTATTTATTTATTTTTTTTTTTCGTATCTTCGTTTTCTTTTTTCCGTTTTTTTTTTTTCCTAATATGATCAATGATTACGGAAAAGAGAAAAGGAATTAGTTTTTTGTTTCGTTTATTTATTTATTTATTATATTTATTTTATTTTTTTGTAGTTTGATATCTTTTTTGTAATCAATGACGACTACGAAACAAGAGAGATAGAATCAGTTTTTGTTTTTCGTCTTGGTTTTTTTCCCTTTCTTTTCTTTTCCGTAATTTTTTGTTTTGTTTTGATCAATTATTATTATGAAAATGAGGATTTAGATTTATATATATATATATATATTTTTTTTTCTCTGTGATAAATGACTCCGAGAAAGACAGAAGGAATTAGTTTCTATTGTTTTTTTTTTTTTTTCATATTTTCTTTACCCGTGTTCAATGATTACGAAAAAAAAAGAGAGATAATTAATCGGTTCCATTCTTTTTTCCGACAGCGTCATTTAATTCTTTTTTTTTTCTTTTCTCTCTTCGCTTTTTCTTCGACTTCATCATCTAATTCTCTATTATTTTTGTATTACTTTTCCTTTTTCGTTCTTTTTCCCGGACATCTTCGTTTAAAATCATCTTCTCTTTTTTTTTAGACTTCGTCGTTGAAATTCTTATTTTTTTCTCATTTCTTCAATCGTCGTTCAATTTTTTCGATACCTCGTCCCTTTCTTCCTTCGTTTCTTTCGATATCGTCGTTCAATTCTCTCTTATCTCTTTCCTTTTCTTTTTTATTTATTTATTTTTTTTTCCTCGTTATCTTCGACATACCCATTTAAATTCAACGTCATTGTATTATTCCACCAGGAATATTTCCTACTACTTCGTTGGTAATTAATAAAATTAAACACGGTTTCTAGTCTACGGTAAGGAACAATGATGATCTCGATGTAAATACATTGTCTCTCTCTCACTCTCTCTCTCTCTCTCTCTCTCTCTCTCTCTCTCTGTCGTCCATACTTTTTTGTACCTTCTTTCTTCTCCAGAAGAAAGGATGGTTAAGTGGAGAAAGAGAAAGATATATATATATATATATATATATATATATATATATATATATATATATAGAGAGAGAGAGAGAGAGAGAGAGGGGCACGATAAGGAGAAGGTACACCTTCCCTTTTCCTTGATTCTCTTGTTATGAGAAGAAAAGAGATCACGCCATATTTCAGTGGCACGTCCCACGTTAATGCAGCAATTTCGTAGATAGCGAATTCTCCCGTCCCTTCTGTTAATTGCTAGTAAAAGCGAGCGAAGAAGATACGACGACAACGAAGACGACGACGACGACGACGAAGGCAACCGTAAAGAAAAGCAAGTGCATTTTCGGCGTAGCCATCTTTGTCAGGCGTGTAATCGCGAATTAGAGTTGCGACTTATAATTATTTACGCTAGAAAATGCTAAACGTTTCTATACAATTTCTTTGTTCTAATCTTCTCATCCGTAAAACAAACTCACGAAAAATATCTTAACGTTTGTTTTCTCACCTCCCTCTTTCTCTCCTTCGCCGAATCTCCTCTCTCTCTCTCTCTCTCTCTCTCTCTCTCTCTCTCTCTCTCTCTCTCTTTCCTGGTTAATGATTTTTACAACGTGCGTGTATGTATACGATGTGCGAGATAGAATTAATAGGCAATTATTTAATGTTGAAATTAATCTTTTTTTTTTTTTTTTTAATTAATATTCATAGTCATTCTTTTTTAAATTGAAATTCATCGTCATTTTGTTTTTTTGTTTCTTTTAATTGAATTTCATCGTTATTTTTTTTTATCGAATTTCATTTTTTTTTTTTTTTAATTAAAATTCATCGTCATCATTTTTCAAGGTTGAAATCGATCGTTATTTTTTATGTACCGAAATGAATCGTCTTTGTTTAATGCTAATTTATCGTCATTTTTTTTAATGGAAATTCATCGTCATTTTTTTTTTTTTTAATTGAAATTCATAATCTTTCTTTTTTCAATTGAAATTCATCGTCATTTCTTTTTATTAAAATTCATCATCGTCATTATTTCTCAAGGTTGAGATTTGTAATTTTTTAAAATCGAAGTTAATCGTTTTATTTTTTTAATTGAGTCATCGTCCTTTTTTGTCTAATCGAAATTCATCGTCACTTTTTTTTAATTTAAAGCAATCGTCATTTTTTTAACATTGAAATCAAACGTAATTTCTTAAAATTGAAAGGAATCGTCATTTTTCTAACTTGTAAATTAATAATCGTCCTTTTTTTAACATTGAAATCAAACGTAGTTTCTTCAAATTGAAAGGAATCGTCATTTTTCTAACTTGTAAATTAATAATCGTCATTTTCTTATAACTTGTGATCCATCGTTATTTTTCATAATTGATATCAATCGACATTTCCTAAAATTAAAACTAATCGTCATTTTTTTTTTTTTTTTAATCAAAAGCAATCGTCCTTCTTTTAAAGCCGAAATCAATCGTCATTTTTCTAAATTGTAAATTAATCGCCATTTCTTTGTTTCTCTTCAAATGAAATGCAATCGCCATTTCTGATAACCGCAAACAATGTCGTCATTTTTCCAAAGTTCAGGTCGACCGTCATTTCTTAAAAATTGAAATAATTCATTGTTTTTCATTTCTTTTTCAAAGTTCTAATTGATCATGATCTCTCAATAATTGAAATCAACGGCCGTAATTCGCAATTGAAGTACAAAATCAATCGTAATACGAAATAAAATTCAAATCAATCGTCGGATCTATTACCTCGCAGATACTTTTAATTCTATACGAAAATGTAGTTTTCCCCGATGAAAATTGATATTGAAATAAAATTGGCAAGAGTTACTACGGGCCGTAGGAGTCGGGGGGTGGGACTGGGTGGAGAGGGGGAGGGGGAGGGATTGAGGTAGTTGGGGGTCAATGATAGAGAGAGATAAAGAGAGAAAGAGAGAGAGAGAGAGAGAGAGAGAGAGACTCTACGAGTAATCCGACACGTTTTCGACGTACCTACGTATGTACATACATTCATATATAATATATATATAATACACACACACACATGCATATATATTTACATATATATACATACATATCCGTGACATTTGATCCCGAGGAAAATTTGCC
>OU964982.1:1646254-1648754 GCA_918808275.2 Dolichovespula sylvestris
TATACATACATATACACGTACATACATGCATGCATACATACATACACATAAATACGCGTATATGTACGTGAGTACGTAAGTACGTAAGTATCTCTTCCAGTGCACAACCACAAAGAGCAATGGGAACGCGGACATAGAATAGAATTCTCTCGAAGTTGGTCAAGAGCAACTAAACGGCTCAGAGAGATGTCCGAACCATGAGTTCAAAACCTTCTCCACTCGACTGCCACCCCCTTCTCCCGACCGTTCCAACCCTTCCCCCGTTGTCTCCCTAACCCCTCAAGCCCCGAAGCCCCACACACCTGCCCCCACACCTCACCCCTTAGCGACTACGAAACTCTTGGACTGAGAAACAGAAGAGAACAGAAGAGAAACCGAGTGGAAGCTTAAAAGCGATTGTCAGGGACAACCAAACCATCCACCCCTCTATCCGCCACTCCACCTCACCCTCCGCCACCATCTACACCCCTCTACCGTATAAACTTCGAGTTGGTTCACCGTTGTGGCTTTTACTGTGCGTCGACATGGCACTTTCGAAGAAGGGAAGAAAGAGACAGACAGAGAAAGAGAGATAGAGATAGAGAGAGAGAGAGAGAAAATACCTTTACATCAGTCTTCTCTCTCTCTCTCTCTCTCTCCCTCTCTCTCTCTCTCTTTCCCTCTGTCTTTCGAAGGTTTCTATTAAAGGTTTCCATCGAAGGATCATGAAAGAGAGTTTTGACCGAACTACAGTCCGCAATATAGAAGGCAAAACCATTTAGAGAACCGGAATGTTACCGTAGGATGAATAAATGTTGGGAGTGTATGTCTTACGTACGATTTCACTCACAGAAATGTACATACGTACACCAAGCATGTTTGGGTACATACATATCTATCTATCTATCTAACTGTTTATCTATCTATGTATCTATCTATCTATTTATTTATATATCTACTCCGACTTCCTTCGAACCATCCCAATCCCTTCTCGTTTTTGTTCTATACCGTTTAACGTCGAATGTTCAAACTCCTTAACATTCTGCACGAAACTGTTTGTAACACACGACCCAACTCCCATTCCCTACCCACCCAGACACTTTATAAACACGGATATCCTATTTTCTATTCTAATATATATATATATATATATATATATATATATATATATATATTCTATATATATATATATGTAGATATTTATATTTATTTAATTATAGTAAATCTTTTAATGATATTAGATTGAGTATTTTGCAATTAACATCTCTCTCTCTCTCTTTCTTTCTCTCTCTCTCTCTTATTCTCTCTCTTCCTTTCTTTCTCTCCGTCTCTTTCTCTTTTTACCGTGTGTATAACACTATCTGTACTATATGAATGAATTCGTTGAAATTACGTAGATAACTATTTACTTACATTCGAAACGCGTCGTTTCGAAATTCATTAATAACGAGTTTCAATATTGACACCTCTTCTTTTTTATTACATCGTTTTCCTTTTTTTTCATTTTTTATCTTTTCCTTCTCGTCTTTTTCTTTTTTTCTACTTTCTTTTTATTTTTTATTTATTTATTTTTTTTTTTTAATTTCAATTCTCTCAACTTCTCGCAGAGATGATATTCATTGTACCGAAAGAGAGAGAGGGAGAGAGAGAGAGAGAGAGAGAGAGGGAGGGAGCGTACGCGCACGCATATATAAACGGCATTATATCGGAACAATTTGAAAATTTATTCCTACGTTCTCGCGCGGCTCAACGTTTTTTTTTTTTCTTTTTTTTTTCCTTCTTTTTGTTTTTGTCCACCGGTGTGTTCAACGACGATTTAAATAATCCCGATTGGTATCCGCGATATTCTACGAGAGATCGTTATTAAAAAAATGAAAAAATAAAAAAGAGACGAGTGAGAGAGAGAGAGAGAGAGAGAGAGAGAGAGAGAGAGAAGAGAGAGGAACACTTTGAACACGGCACGACATGGAAAGGTAAAATAATTCATTTCAATTTGGAAAATGCGCGTATTGGTAATTAATTAAATAATAAATTCAATTGATATGCTACTGCATCGATGCGTAAAAAATAACAGATAATGCGATCGAGAGAAAGAGAGAGAGAGACTGCTTATTAACGAAACGTCGAAAGTATCTGAGTTTCATGTGTATAAAATGCACGAATATGTATATATACATACATAAATATATATATATATATATATACATATATATATGTATATATATGTATGTATGTATATATATATATGTATGTATATATATATGTATGTATATATATATATATATATATATATGCATATTGTATATAGGTATGCGTACGTTCACCTATCCAGTGGGTCGCTCCTATTATGGCGGCTTGTCAGTCTGCTCTTGACACACGCCGTGCCAGAGCTCTCTTGTTTCATATTGCTCCCTGGTCCGAAAGAGAGAGACAGGGACAGAGACAGAGACTGAAGAGAGAGAGAGAGAGAGAGAGAGAGAGAGATGAATATAGAGATGGGATAGAGGTATAGAGGAATTGA
>OU964982.1:1653754-1663754 GCA_918808275.2 Dolichovespula sylvestris
GTTACGACCACAGTGGTAGGGGAAGGGTGAGTGGGTGTGGGATTGAGGTAAACGATTAGTAGTTGTAGTAGTAGTAGTAGTGTAGTACCATCAGCAATTGTAGTAGTATTAGTAGTTGTTAAACGTTTCTCTCAATTACGATTTTAACGTTCTCCCCGCATTCAACAATTGTGTAAATACGATCGCGTGGATAATTAGACGAGAAAGAGAGAAAGAGAAAGAGAGAGAGAGAGAGAGAGAGAGAGAGAGAGAGAGAGAGGGAGGTTAATACCTAACAACGAACGTTCTTCGAACGATTATTATTAACGTAGAAGATGCCATTATGAACGTGATTTATTTTTATAGAAGGTCGAGAAAAAAGAAAGGAAGAAAAAAATAAAAGAATGGTAACAAAAAAGGCATCCCTCTCGGACCAGAAGATTCGTCCTAATCTGTTTAATGATTATACGATTACCGTTTATAATAAGATTGATGATATCTTCTCTCTCTCTCTCTCTCTCTCTCTCTCTCTCTCTCTCTATCTATCTCTCTCTCTCTTTCTCTCTCTTTCTGCCACTCTATCTCTATCTCTATCTCTCTTTTTTCCTTTCTCTTTCTCTTTTAGGGGGAATGATTTATTAATTTGATTTATTATATAATATAATATAAATCAAACAAATTAAATTCTACGAAAGTTTTCGGTCCTGTCTATTTCTCTGTCAATTGTCCTCTATTTAATAGGACAAGTCATTAATTATTATTATTGTTATTTATATATATATATATATATATATATATATATATATAATCAATGAAATATATATACATATACACACACACACACACACACATAAAGATGAAAATAGCGATGTCAAGAGTAACGTTAAAAGGGTTTAAGAGAAAATTATGATTTATTATTATTAAAGCGGTCTGTGGATCATAACTAGACGACGACACAATATTCGTGGCTAATCTTCCTTCTAAGTACTTACGTAGGACGAAATGGATTATTAAAAGGGATAACGGTTAAGTATATATGTACACACTAACACACACACACACACATGTGTATATATGGCACGGTCGAAATCAAGTCTATTCGCGTTTATGTATCTCTTCATTAAAAAAAAAAAAAAAAGAAAAGTATAAAAAAAAATGAATAAAGAAGAAATAAAAAAAGGAGAGAGGAAATTATAAGGAAGGAAGAGGAAAAGAGAGAGAGAGAGAGAGAGAGAGAGATGGATACTAAAGCAAGACGAAACAATGGCGTTGTATCTTTGTGCTAGTGATGAACGAGCGTGGGCGTGAAAGGATCGGAAAGAATGATAAATTCAGCGAGAATGGAAAGCTTGCTCTCTATCTCTCTCTCTCTCTCTCTCTCTCTCTCTCTCTCTCTCTCTCTCTCTCTCTCTCTCTCTCACTCTATCTGTCTATCTATCTATCTATCTCTCTTTAAGGTCTCGCTGAATTCGAGCCGGTTTAGTTGCGTGGGCAAGAAAAACGACGATATTCGTCGTCGTTGTTGTTGTCATCGTCGTGGTCGTCGTCGTATTAGAAATTTATCACTTATCGCGTTAAAAAATCGTGCGCACACGAAGTCAATCGTTAATCCTCGTTGTATATAACGTTCCTTGATTTTTTTTTTTTTTATATATATAATTTTCTTCCACATTATTTTTCCTTCTGTCCTCTTTCCTTTTTTTTTTTTTTTTTTAATGAAAGAAGAACACTCGTCGTTGGTTAGCGTTGAAAGGGAGGAATCGATATATTGTTATTTTAACTTAACTCGTACTTGTTCGAAATAATCGTAAGATCACTGCGTTAATAGTTTCGTATTTGTACTCGACCCCACTCCCAACCCCGCCCCCCTTCGTATCTGTGTCGCGTATATGCCCGCCGTATACATACGTGCGTGCTCGTATGTTTTTTTTTTATTTTCCTTTCGTTTCATTCTTTCTTTCTTTCTCTCTCTTTTTTTTTTTTTTATTAATCATCTTCCTTTTCTGTTACAGATGGCAACGGAGAGGTCGAGGATCTCGAGTCTGACGTACAGGATTACAATACCGAGGAGGATTACAACGACGTCTTCGATTCGACGATGAACGGGTGAATCATTTTTTATTATCGCTACTATAATCGTTTCAAATCATTTATTAAAAGTTTATTAATCCGTTTCATTCGTTCAAATGTTCCTCAATTCAATCGATTCAATCAAATGTTCATTCATTCATTTCATTCACCCATTCGTTTCACTCATTCTAAAGTTCATTTCATTCATTCGTTTCATTTATTCGACAGTTCATTAATCCGTTTCATTCATCAATAGTTCATTCGTTCGTTTCATTCATTCGTAATTTCATTCTTTCATTTCATTCATTCATTCGTTTCATTCATTCCGAAGTTCATTCATTCATTTCATTAACCCATTCGTTTCACTCATTCTAAAGTTCATTTCATTCATTCGTTTCATTTATTCGACAGTTCATTAATCAGTTTCATTCATCAATAGTTCATTCGTTCGTTTCATTCATTCGTAATTTCATTCTTTCATTTCATTCATTCATTCGTTTCACTCATTCTAAAGTTCATTCATTCATTTCATTAACCCATTCGTTTCACTCATTCTAAAGTTCATTTCATTCATTCGTTTCATTTATTCGACAGTTCATCAATCCGTTTCATTCATCAATAGTTCATTCGTTCGTTTCATTCATTCCTAATTTCATTCTTTCATTTCATTCATTCATTCGTTCGTAAATTCATTATTTCATTTGATTTATTCATTCGTTTCATTCATCCATTAGTTCACTTTTCCGTTTCGCTCATTCATTAGTTCATTCACTCATTTCATTCATTCATAAGCTCATTCTTTCGTTTCATTCTTTCGTTTCATTCTTTCGTTTAATTAATTCAAGAGTTTATTCATTCATTTCTTTCGTCCAAAATTTCCATATCGTTATCATAATCATTATCGTCATCATTATCATTATGATCATTATCGTTATTTCTTTAAAAGAAACAAAAAAGAAAAGAAGAAGAAACATGTGCATCGCAATTTCCAACCTTCCCGGTATATTTCGAAAACGAAACGTCACATCAAACACAACCCCTAACGTTTCCAACGTAATCCTGCAAACTCCCTCAACCATACACCCCGACCCCGTCCCTCCCCGCCGCGATCGATCCTTCGGATCCACACTTTGAAATATTAAAAAGTCGACGTCTCAACTCGTGTACGAGAAACGTCAACCTTCGTAGAGGAGGCAGGTTCTGTCTAATTGTTGTAAAAGGGCGTGGGTGGGTGGTTGTAGTGGTACGTAGAAAAGCGAAAGAGAAAGAGGGATGGAAAAGGAGGGGTGGACGGGGGAGAGGCCAGGGAATGGAAAACGCCCTTCCTTTTCTCTCTCTCTCTCTCTCTCTCTCTCTCACTATCTCTTTCTCTCTCTTTCCCTCTTTGTCTCTTTCTCTCTGTGTACTAGGAAACCGAGTTGAAAGCGCGCCGCGGGGCTTAATAAGGAAGCGACTTGATTGGTTCGATTCGAAAGTTAATAATGCCACTTCCTGTGGTGTGTACAGTGTCTCGGAGGCACTGTATTACTACTACTCTTCGTCATAGTCATCGTCGTCGTCGTCGTCACAGTCGTCGTAGCTCGTTCGCGCGAGCGTTTGCGGGCGGCCAGGCCGCATGATTAAATTTGAATTTTCCCTATTCCCTACCTCACCCAACCAACCAACCCAACCAACCCAACCAACCAACCAACCAACCAACCAACCAACCAACCAACCAACCAACCCAACCACCCACCTACCAATCCCATACCCTTCCCCCCCCCTCCCCCCGCTCACCGAATGCCGGATGAGAGTTAATTTACAGAGGTGCCGGCGATAGGGGCCAATCTGCAATTCCGGTACTATCGCGAATTACATTTTCACATCATTCCGTTATAAACGGATCGGTACAAATTACATTTCTTTTTTGCTTTTCCCCGCCCCCTCTCCCCTTTCATACCTACCTACCCCCTTCCCTTTCCTTTCTTTTCCCTTTTCATTCTTCTTTTACTTTTTAACTTTTTACCCTTCACTTTTTTTCTTTTCTCGGTTTTCATTTCCTCCCGAATAATGATCTGTAATAAACGATGAATTAATTAATAATAGCCAATTGCGAGATCGAACGGTTCTGTCGCTAATTGTTGTCCCGTTTTTTTTATTATTGTAATATTATATTTGAAATTATTTATTGAAAAAATTATTCTAACATATTTATATATATATATATATATATATATATATATATATATGCATATGTATGTATATGTAATAGATGCAGGTTATACACGATTGAGGAATTTAAAAATGTGTCAAAAAAAAAAAGAGAAAAAGCAAAAAAGTTTAGAAAGATATAACCGAGATATGAAACCCTATCGTCAATAATTCTTTCTTTTTGATTTTTTTACTTTTAATTGTTTTGTAATTAAAAAAAAATTCTTTTTTCCTTTTCTTTTTTCTTTTGTTAAATTGATCGAATTGGTAGAAGAAGAAAAAGAAAAAATGCCTACTAACTGACGAGGGTGAGAATTTTTTGATCAATTGTTTCGTAGTCTGGCACGTGCCGCGACGTTCGGCCCTCGGATTATAACCCCACCCCCCTCCTCTTCTCCTCCTCTCCACCCAGTCGGTTAACTCGTTCTGATTCTGATACTACCACTATGCATTGTATACTATATTACTCCTGTAAATTCTACCTTTTTAGGAATTTATTTGGGTCATTCATTCATTCATTCATTCATTCATACATTCATTCATTCTTCTCTGAGTGGTACGCTTTAATTAAAAAAAAAAAAAAAAAAGAAAATTAATATAATTCATTCAAAAGTTCATTCTTTCGTTGCATTCATTCAAAATTTCATTAATCCGTTTCATTCATTCAAAAGTTCATTCATTCGTTTCATTCCATTCTTTCATTCCATTCATTCATCCGTTGCTTTCATTCATAAGTTCATTTTTTATTTCATTCATTCATAAGTTCATTCTTTCGTTTCATTCATTCATTTGTTTTATTCATTCAAAAGTTCATTCATTCCATTCGTTTTATTCATTCAAAAATTATAATTCATTCATCATTACATTCATTCGTTCTTCTCGACATTTTATAACGGTACTATTCAATTTAAAAAATGAAAAAAAATTTTCAACATGGTTCGTCGAACTATTTAGAAAAAGAAGACCATAAAAACGTTCCAAATCATATAATAATAATACTTTTATTCTACCCATATGATTATCGAATAAACGCGCACACGATTATTCTAATTACTACTATCAATTAATTAATTAATTAACTAATCAATTAATTAGTAATTAACAATAAATAATAAAAATTATTTAAAAAACAAATACAGCGCATATGCAATAAGCAATAACAGCGCATTTAAATTAACATTACAATTGATGAAACGTGAGCATTCATTTTATCGTCATCGTTCGATTGCGATCGTTGATTTGATGAATGATCGAAGGTGTAACGAATTTACATACATACATAAATATACAGATAAATATATAAATATAATAAAGTATAAGTGAACCAATCAGAAGTGGAGCAATCAGAAGATAATGAAATGTTGGAATAGGTTACGCGTTATCTAAATTTTTACTTAGGGTTGTTCAAAGTGTTGTTTATACATACATAAATACATATGTCGCAACCAAAGCGTCACATACGCGTTATTATAGTTAGTTGCGACGTATCGATATCATGGCTATGAAACTGTGAGAGATAGGGAGATTGAACGTGAGAGAGAGAGAGAGGGAGAGGGAGAGAGGGCTTACCATTCTGCATATGCATGGTCGTCTGTCTATGTATATATCGTATGTGCATGAACGTTCTCAAAGTCGACTTCCACCTCGATCACTATACATTATTCCGCCCTAAACGCGCCGCACCTCCATTAATATTGATGCCCTACGTAGCTCCTTGTAGGCTTTCCAAAGACAGAGAGATAGTGAGTGAGTGAATGAGTTAGTGAGAGATAGAGAGAGAGGTGAGGATATACATTTATATACGGTGTTAAGAAAGCATCGATTACACCGATTAGAAACGTTATAGTAATAGGAAGGGAAGGATTTTCTTCTTTATTTTTTTATTTTTATTTTTTTCTTTGTTTATAGGAACGATATAGGGACTTTCGTTTTATTTATTTATATTTTGTTTCTCCAGTTATAGTCAGTAGTTAATATTTTTGTTTCGTTTTTATCAATTTCTTTTTTTTATCGAAACGATATAGGGACTTTCGTTTTATTTATTTATTTTTCTCTAGTAATAGTCAATAGTTAATATCTTTTTTTTTGTTTATATATATATATATATATATATATATATATATATATATATATATTTGAAATGTCACTCACACTCGCACAATTTATTTTGCGCGAGTATTTGTTTTGTTTATGGCGTTTTTTCTGTTTTCTTCTTTATTTTTGTTGTTCTTTTCTTTTTTTTTCTTTTCTTCTGTTTTCTTTTTTGTTTTTAAATCTCGTTTCATTCAGTAATATTCGTTTTGTTTGTTCTTCCATTTTTATTTTTCTTTTTACTTTTTTTTGTTTTCTTTCAAAATCTCTACCATTCGTTTTGCTTGTCGTATTTCTTCTGGCTTTCTTTATTTTTTTTTTTTTATTCAAAATTTCATTCACGCTCATCCGATAATTCAATGCTCGCTCGAGTATTCATTTTTTATTATCGCTTTTTCCCCCCCTTTTATTATTGTTATTACTATTTTTCTTTGTATATTTATTTATTTATTTATTTATTTTTTTTTTTTAACTCATTCGAGTGTGCACGACAATCGCATTTATTCATATCGTTTGTCGTTTCTTTTCTTTTTTTTTCTTCTTTCTCTTTCCAAAAAATCTCACTCACGTTTAGCTTCGACAATCGCGAATATTCATTTTGTTTACTTTTCGTTTTATTTTACAAAATCTCGTTTACGCTTCGTCGACGATCTCGAATACCACTCTCGTTCGTTGTTTTTCTTTCTTCTCAAAATCTCATTCATACTCTCGCGACAATCGCGAATATTCATTTTTTGTTGTGTTTTTTTTTTTCATTTTCTTTTTTATCTTTTTTGTTTTAAATCTCATTCACGCTTAGCTTCAACATTCGCGAGTATTTATTTATTGTTTTTGATCGTTCGATTCTTTCCTTTTTTCTCTTTCTCTTTTCAAAATCTGATTCACGCTCAGCTTCGACATTCGCGACTATTTATTCTTTTTTTCATCATCCTTTTTTTTCCTTTTTCTTTTTTATTTTCAAAATCTCATTTACGTTTGCACGACAATCGATGCTAGGTATTCCTTTTTTCGGTTCTCATTCTTTTTTCTCCCGTTCCTTTTTTTTTTATTCTTTTATTTACGAATATCCGACTGTTCTCTTCAACGACAACGTTCGTAGTCTGTCTCTCTCCCTCTCTCTCTCTCTCTCTCTCTCTCTATCTATCTATCTATCTATCTATCTATCTCTTGTATATATAAATATTTTTATCGAAAAATATATTTATAAAGGGCCGCAAGAAAGTGTCTAGGAAAAGCGATACAAATTGTTCCGCTTAAAACCTCTTAGTTCTTTTTTGGCACGATGTTGCCACCGGTGAAACAAAACTGGCAGCGTTTGTGTCGCGGAGGAGGGGGGAGGGGGGAGGGCAAGGAGTGAAGGCGAGGGAAAGTCACAGGCGAGGTAAGGCGTTGCATTATTTATAGAAACCTTAGGCGGACGCCTAATCCTGGTCTGAGACTGTCTCCTGACTAATGTTCCTTTCGCATGGTGGGACTGGGTGGGAGAATAAAAAAAAAAAAAAAAAAATACACCGGTAATTGGCCCACCGAGAGAAACCGAGGATTCCTGTGTTCGCCTCTTTTTCTTTAATCTTATCGATTAATCGATTTATTATCGAGTTTCATATCGATCTTGAACGTTTTCGATAAAGTATCGATCTAATACGAATTAATCGAAATGAAGAGGTTATTCGATCGATGGGCGATCAATCGTGTTAAAAAATTCGAAAGATTTTTAATTTTTTTTTTTTTTTTAACGATAAAATATATATAATAATGTAACGCCGTGCAACTTCAAAATTATACTTGTGTGTGCGTGTGTGTGTATGTGTTTATATTTTTTAAATCTTATTTCATTTTATAACTATACAATATTATTCGTCAGCTCATATATCTACGCAGTTTCTGATGTTTTTTTTTTTCCTTTGTACTTTTTTTTTTTAATTCTGATTCATATATTTAATACTTCGATTGTCATTCTATTTATTATATTATACATATCTATATGTATTTATGTACACTATACTTAAGAAGTTTTTAATATTTTGTTTTTAAATCAGATTTATATACTTAATATAATATAATAATAATATATTATAATAAATTAATATATATATATATATATATATATATATATATATATATATATATATATATATATATATATATAGGTTATTCACAATATAATGTTAGAAAATTTTATTACGAAAAAAACTCACAATTTTTCAAGCAAAAATTGTTAAGAGAAAAAGAATTCTTTTGAAAAGGTGGTAATGTTATAGCATTTATTGTTTTTTTTTTCTTTTAATTTATTTATTTAGTGAAAGGTTTCGAGACCATTTCGAGGTTAATTTTATTTTGTTTTTTTGTTGTTGTTGTTTTTGTATTAATAGGAATTTACACTTTTTTTTTACAATGACACCATGTTCTACGAAACAAAAAACAAAATATATATATACACACATCATATATACATGTAAATAATTATGATTCGAAATCTAATTATAATTCAATTTTTTTACTTTAATTTAATCTTAATGTTTTTGTTCGAAAAAAAAGAACCCGAGAAAGAAGAAGAAGAAGAAAAAAAAAGCAAAGTTAATTTATCAAAGATCATATCAATGGATCGTAAAAATACGAATTTGATAAAGATCGTAAGTTATGGACGGGGAGTAAACGTTGTTTACTCGATACAAACAAAACGAAAAGAAAACAAAATGTCGTAACTTCACTCCAATCGACGGATACTATTTGTAACTATTGTTTCTTTTTATTTCTTTCTTTATTTATTTATTTATTTTTCTTCTTTTTTTCTTGGATCGTAAACCAAGCAAGTTTCCGACAACGAAAAAGTATTAATACGTATTTATTCTACGGATTGGAGCTACCAATCGATAACTAAGAAATCATGATAATGCTTATCGCTAAATAAATATCGTGTAAATAGAAAACCTGTCTTGTAACATATATTGCAAATGGCCGTCGTGGGTGTTCCAAGAAATCCCTCTCTCTCTCTCTCTCTCTCTCTCTCTCTCTCTCACTCTTTCTTCTTTTTTCTCTCTTTCTGTCTCTCTTTCTTTTTCTTTATCCCTTTCTTTCTCTTTCACTCATTCTTTCTATCTCTTTCTTTCTCTTTCTCTCATTCTTTTTATCTCTTTCTTACTCTTTCTTTATCTTCCTCTCTATCGCTCCCCTTTAACCCACCTCAATTTTCATTAGTGAAAGAAAGATGTAGATAGCGAAATAGATTTATGTAACCCGCATATTGTCTCTTATATTACTATATTAAATCTATTTTCAGTTGGGGATGGTATATGTAAGGTTGGATACGTTCGAACACTTTTTTATATATCGAGCTGACATTAAGAAAACAAAAAAAAATATAAAAGGAAAAAAGAAAAGAAATAAATGAATAAATAAATAAAAATAAAAGATTCTTCCTTATCGAGATACCTTTTCATTCTTTAAAACGATAAATTAATATTTTCGATCGTTCGAGTAAAATGGATTTTTCTTCTTCTTCTTTCTTATTTTTTTTTTTATTTTTTTATTTTCAACGCATAGTTATAATAATAATAATAATAATAATAATAATAATAATAATAATAATAATAATAATAATAATAATAACTAATAACAACAATAAAAAATTCTTCCTAACGATAAACTTACGTGTTTCAAAAAGATTAAT
>OU964982.1:1668754-1681254 GCA_918808275.2 Dolichovespula sylvestris
AATAGAATATTTTTTTGTCAAAAGTAAATACGTTTTCGTAAAAAAAAAAAAACAACAAATACATTTATTGTTTTTAATCCTACGAAACGAGATTTATTGTCATCAATCCTTTTCTTCTTCATTTGTTCTTTGTTTCTTCTTTTTGTTAATTCACGTTCATTATAAACGCATTCTATCATTCTAATGATTCTCTGAATCGTCGTACACTTTATTCCATTATTTTTTCTTCTCCCTTTTTGTTTTCTTTTCCCGTCCATCAAAAGATACAGGAACGCAATAATGTCCGGTCGGATTAAAACCGAATAATAATTATTCGTCGATAACACTAAAAAAAAAAAAAAAACAACATTATTTTACAGGCACACGAGCACGCAGCTAAGAACATAGCCGGTAGTCGCCTTAAGATCACCAACCTCGACGTTTCCGACGTTGGATTTTACTCGTGTCGCGTGACCAATGGTAAAGATCAGATTCAAAGCGAGGGCACCCTAAGGGTCGATTCAACACAGAAATGGCAAGGCAAGTTAAAAGAAACTTTTACATTTGCATTATTTTTCATTCGTTTCTATTCTTCGAATAATCGTAACAAACGAACAAACGTTATTATATTTAATATTAATTACATTAACGTGTTTGTTTGTGTATGATTGTGTGATCATTTCTATTGACAATCATTAACTTGTGCGATCATTTTTAAGTTAATCCATTGGCTTACATGGTCATTGTAATTATTCATTAACTTATTATCATTTTAATTAATCATATACAAGTCAAGCAAGTAATTAAATGATCAAACGGTATATGGAAAAAAATATTTCATGTCTACGCCGAAACTTCGATAATTTATCGATATAATTATTAATAATCTCATTACGTCGAATTATAAAATCGTGTATTATAAGAATTATTACGAAAAAAAAAGAGATCGTAACGTATGATCGATCCATTTATCAAATCGTCACTCTTTCACGAATCCACGGATTTATATATATATATATATATATATATATATATATATATATAACATAATAATTTATATATCATATGAATATATAATATATAATATAAAATATATAATATATTAGGTCGTCCGGAAAATTCGTGCTGATAATATTTTAATAATAAATGTATACTAAAATTTAAATCTTCTGCGTTTCAAAATCGCCACGAACTTTCCGGACGACCCAATATAAAATAATATATATATACATACATACACACACACATATATATATATATATATAATTATTTTTTCTATATCCCCCTCACCACCCTAGCCTATTTCAACCGTTCAAAGAAACTTCGTCAGGTGGTTAGTTTGCGTAATGAATAATGAAAAAAAAAACAAAAACCGAAAAGATTATAAAAAAACAAGAAAGTGAGAGAGAGAGAGAGAGAGAGAGAGAGAGAGAAAAAATGGCAGCTTCGACAAACATTCGAACTCTTCGAACGTTGGACTAAACGCGAACGCGGAATTTCTGGAAAATTCGCGTTACCCGACATTCCCAGTGAATTCTAACAGTTCACCCTGGGACGTCTGACAAGGGTTGAAGGGGTAGGTGGATAGGTAGGTAGGTAGGTAGGTAGAATGGGGGATAGAAGATGAAGAGAAGGAGAAGGGTAATACTCTCTCTCTCTCACTCTCTCTTTCTCTCTCTCTCTCTCTCTCTCTCTCTCTCTCATTCTCTCCCTCTCTTTCTCTGTCCCTTTTCGTGAAAAGAGAGAATCAAGACGGTTTACAAGGACTCTTCGTTTCGAGAGTCGTACAGTCAGCTACCACGCTTTTGTAAAAATGAGAGAGAGAAAAAGAGAGAGAGAGACAGAGAGAGAATGAGGATGGGAGGATAGGGAGGAGGAGGAGGAGGAGGAGGAGTAGGAGGGGTGGGAGAGAATTTCCGCATTAGCGCTTCGAAGAGAGGTCTACTAACGGACGATCGAAAAAGTCGAGACCCTTAATCGTTTCTCCGTACCTTCTTACACCTCCCCCATCTCCCTTCTCCAACTTACCCCTCTCCATCACCACCACTCTCCCCCATCCTCCATCGATGGTTAGACTTCATAAAGTTCATACTTAATTATTTAAAGTCGACTTCTCTTCTGACGATCTTTTATTATCTCTGTCTGTCTGTCTGTCTGTCTGTCTCCCTCTCTCTCTCTTTATTTTTATAAAAGTATGTATTATCATCTTTCTTCGTTCCATATCGATTTAATAACTATCGAACGATAACCATCTTTTGTCGCCATCTTTATCAAACGTTATCATCTTAATCAATTATATTAATCTGTGCGATCGTTTTCATCAATCGTCAATTTGTAATCTCTTTTATTAATCATTAGCTCGCGATCGTTTTTATTAATCATTTACTCGTGATCGTTCTTATCAATCATCAATTTGTGATCTTTTTTTATTAATCATTAGCTCGCAATCGTTTTTATTAATCATTCACTTATGATCGTTTTTATTAATCATTTAATTGTGATCGTGTTTATTAATCGTTAATTGGTTATCATCTTAATTAATCATTAATTTGCGATCATATTAATTAATCCTTAAGTTGTGATCATTATAATTAATTATTTATTGCGATCGTCTTAATGATGAACATACTATTGTATCAATTAAATTACGTTGCAGAAACAGTAATTGCAGAAACAGATTAGAATCGTTGAATAAAAATATTATTTATATTAATTTAAAAAAAAAAAAAAAAAAAACAAGAATCATTATCGTTTGAATGTATCAAATGTTTTCTTTTCTTTTTGTTTAGACTTTAAAAAATAAAATTGGAATATAAAGTTGAATGAAAGGAAAAGAGTTACGACTTACATTGATACAACGTTAATGATCACAAAATTGTTAATTATTCTAAACTTTTTTTAAACATTTTTTTTTCCGTTACCCACATACTTCCAAAAGGTGTTTAAAGCAATCGAAACATTAAAACGTACAATAATTAAGTCCAACAATATTAAATAAATATCCTAATACATATCTTAGATCTTAAAAAATCTATCATTTTTATTAATCACAAAAATTAATTATAACCGTAAAAATGTTCACGATAATGATAATATAATGTCATCGTAAGAGACTATATGAAACCTTTGAAACTATTTAATGGTTTAAAAATTATTCCATCGTACGTACCAAACCTATCTACATACATACGTGTATATATGTGTGCGTGTGTGTGTGTGTGTTGTGTGTGTATGTATATATGGAAGTAACATTAATAATATTGTTAATAGGGTCGCATAGCATTATTATATTACGATGTGGGAGTTAAGCGTTCTAATTCGATCTTCTACCGTCAAACGGCTCGCGGGTTTATTGGGCTACGTGTTGAATAATGTAATCACGGGCTAATCAACTCGCGTTTTCGTCCGAAAAATTAAATATCAAGTTAAACATAGCGCTTAACCTCGTGTAAGTATTATACGCTTACATATATAACCACGTACATAAATACACACATACATACATTATTAGTATACCAACGTACAATAGAATGTTCAGCTGCCAACTATCCTACGTACTAATACACATACGTACACACGCATAGATACGAGCATGTAAACTCACCAACTTATGCAAAATCGCGTTAATACTTTGGACACGTGCAAACGAGCCGATTAAGTTACTTTTCGTGCTAAAAGAAAAAGAAAATAAAATAAATGGGGGGAAAAAGAAAAATAACTGGAGATTCGGAACAACCCCACGGTCTTCTTCAACCCCTCTTTTCTATCCCTAACACGACCCACTCTTTATAATTCACCACCTTGTAATCTGCGAAATCTCTCTCTTTTTCTTTCCTCGGCAAGTAGGAAAAAAATCTTCGTTCTTCCAGGCATTTCAAAGCCAGGAGGAAGTCTACTCTCTCTCTCTCTCACACACACACACACACATACACACACACACACACACTCTGTGTTAGTCAGCTTGAAAAAGCTAAAACGACTCGAACCACTCGAACACGCGCTCACGACCGTGCAAAGAAGTTTTAATTTTGCATTGCCGAGTTTGACTTGCAGAGTGCTAATATTAAAGTTCGTCGTCTCCCCATTCGCGTTCTCATCCTCCTCCTCCTCCTCCTACTCGTCGTCCTTTCCTTTTTCGGCATCCCGAAGAAGACTCTTCGAAGTAACAGTCGAAAGGAGATAGAGAGAGAGAGAGAGAGGGAGGGAGAGAAGAAGAGAGTGAGACAGGTTAATATTCTTGAATCACTCTATCCCTCTTCCTAGTAGTACTCGAGGTTCTTCGAGGTTCCTCCTCGTTCACGCATTAGCCGAGGCGCCCACGCTATATTAGATTAGAATTTGTTAGACGTAGGGGCGGTAGCCTACCGCCTACAACCGACTTCAGAACGTTGTGAACTAACTTTCTCGTGAAAACGAATCTCTCTCTCACTCTCTCACACATACACACACACACCCTACACCTACACCTACACCTACACCTACACCTACACCTACAGGTACACGTACACGTATACACTTACTCTCTCTCTCTCTCTCTCTCTCCTTCTCTTTCTCTCTTTCTCTCTCTCTCTCTTTTTCTTTTTCTCTTCGAGATATACACACGAACACACTCACTATCTAACTCTCTCTCTCTTTGTTGGTCTCTCTTACTCTCTCTTTCTCTTTCTCTCTGTAATCCGTCTTTCTATCTTCCTCTAACAATTTTGTTTCATAGCTCGAAGGCAAATAAGGAAGACCACCTTCTCTCGAAAGAGTTCATTAACGTCGTTGATCGTCCTACTCCATCTAGACGCTTATAAATAGAAAGTTGAAATGATTTAACGATAAACGAGATTAATTTACGGATTTGAACGGAAAACTTAATCTCTCGCATCATCATCTTCTTCTTTTTCTTCTTCTTCTTCTTCTTCTTCTTCTTCTTCTTCTTCTCTTCCCACTTACTCCTCAACTCCTCATTTTCATTATCATCCTCGCCCCCCCTCTCCTCCTCCTCTTCCTCCTCTTCCTACCACCGGCCCTATCTTGATTTTGATGAATTTTCACGAAATTAGATCTTTTTTTCGTCTAGGCGGTTGTACGTAACTAGTTACTTTACTACTACTACTATTATCACTATTACTTCTATTACAGTTGTTGTTGTTGTTATTTCTGTTTCTGTTTTTGCTGCTTTTGCCGCAGTACAAATGAAGTTTCAAAGCTCTTCTCGATCGTCCTTCTTATTTCTATTCGGTTTATATTTATCAAAGTTTAGACGTGACAGATAAAATGGCTGTCGTCGTCGTCGTCGTCGTCGTCGTCGTCGTCGTCATCGTCGTCGTCGTCGTCGTCGTTGACGTTAAAAGGATGTCCAAAACCAGGCTTCAATCTTTTAATTCGATTATATCCTGTTGCCTTTGGCTTTTTAACGAAGAGAGGTAGAAGCGTCATAGAACTTGATTACATATCCGCCTCACCCCGCCATCCCCGTCCACCAATCCATCCCAATCCCTCCTAACCCTCATCTACTGCTCTACCGACACTCCCACATCCCACCACCCACCACCCGCAATCACTGTGAACGAACAAACCCAGTGAATTCTCGACGTTGTGGATTTTCACTGTGACGCGGTTTAACTCAACATTTGTTTGGTACTCTTAGGATTATAATAAAACAAAAAAAAAAAAAGAAAAACGAGAGAGAAAAAAGAAAAGGAAGTACATGGACGATGGGTTCATGTGGGATAGAGTTAAGAGTAACCCCATGCGAGTTATTATAATAAATACTGCTGACATAAGCTTGCAGTATCCTTACGTGTAACTAGAATGTTCCTATAGTATCTATATTTATGTAAACACACAAACACGCAAACGCAAACATACGTCTATATGGTACTTCTGTATGTATGTATGTATGTATGTATGTACGCTTATGTGTGTAGTACTCATAGAGCACGCTATGCACAGACTCCCACGAGGAATCAACACTGCGTTATCCTTTACCATGCTGCTGTTCAATTTACGACCAAGTTAGTGCATATAAAGCGAAACCATAGTGAGAGATAGAGAGAGAGAGAGAGAGAGAGAGACTGTCTATATAGTTAATCACGTATACATAGTAGTGCATATATGCACGAGTGCATCGTGGACTAAGTTCTCCAAGAGTTAATCCAATTCTCCGTAGTACGTTCGAACTTTGACAGAAATTTATCTCGTTTTGATTTTCTCTACTTTTGTTGATTTGTTTTCTTTTCTTTTCTTTTCTAATTTATTTATTCTTTTTTTTTTTTGTTAATTTTTCTTCTTTCTGCATTTTTCATCACTGATCGATAATCGGAAAAATTCATTTAACGAGATCGAACCTCTGAATATTCCAGGTAATGGGATAGCGCGGATAAAAATATTAGAAACTTGAATAATTGGATAGTATTATTAGTTCGAAAATTTCTGGTCGTGTAGTGAGAACCACTAAGGTGGCACTCTCTGCGAGAAGTAGAGTTGGCGAAGGGCGAAGTTCTAAATGCGAGCGTGTACGGTAAGTAAGTACGTTTAAAGGTCGTCTTTATCTCGAATCAGACGGCCTCAGTCACGCCTATATACTTAAGGAGAGGGGATTTAGACTTTTTCATTCGCATTACTATCTTTGTCTCGTTCTACATAAGTACACTTACTACCTCCTTTCTACCTATCCTATGTGTGTGTGTGTGTGTGTGTGTGTGTGTGTGTGTGTGTGTGTGTGTGTGTGTGTGTGTGTGTGTGTGTGTGTGTGTGTGTGTGTATATATATATATATATATATATATATATATATATATATATATATATATATATATATATATATATATATATATATATATATATATATATATATATATATATATATATATATATATATATATATATATATATATATATATATATATATATATATATATATATATATATATATATATATATATATATATATATATATATATATATATATATATATATTATGTAATAGTATGTATAAGTAATGTATAAGAAAAAATTTTTCTTCCTTACTATATATTTATATAGAAATATAAATCTATCAATGAAATTGAATATCCCAACTTTATTATTATTATTATTATTATTATTATTATTATTATTATTATTATTATTATTATTATTATTATTATTATTATTATTATTATTATTATTATTATTATTATTATTATTATTATTATTATTATTATTATTATTATTATTATTATTATTATTATTATTATTATTATTATTAATTACATTTATTATTAAATTATTATTATTATTATTATTATTATTATTATTATTATTATTATTATTATTATTATTAATTACATTTATTATTAAATTATTATTATTAATAATATAAATCTATCGGTAAAATTGAATATCTATATTTTATAACTATTATTTTCTTCTTCTTCCTCTTTTAACTATTATTACTGTTACTAATATTACGTCATATATAAATAATCACTATTGTGGAAATAAAGTTATGTTAGGAAAGAACAAAAGTAATATAGAAAAAGATTTGTATTAAAAATAAATCGATCGATATAATGGAAAATCTAAATTTTGTTATTATTACGTTAAGTGTGAATAATTATTATTGTCCAGATATAATCATATTAAAACAAAGAAAAACAAAGAAAAACAGAAAAGTAGAAAACAAAAAAAAAAGTCCTAAGAGAATAAAACTATCGGCAAAATGAAATGTCCAAATTTTATTATTATTATTATTATTATTATTATTATTATTATTATCATTATTATTTAAAAGTAATGAAAACAAATCGATCGATAGAATTGCGTATCTAAATTTTATTATTAATATCATTGTTAATATCATTATTAATAACTTTACCGTCGAACATAAAAATAATTACTATTGTCGGAATGAAGTCGTTGAAAAAGAAATGAAAATAAAAATAAAAAGGAAAAAATAAATAAAAAAAAAAAAGAAAATGAAAACAAATTAATCGAAACGCGAACGTTTGTACGTACATAGGTACGTACGTTCAAAAAACGCGTTATATTTCCGCGAACTACCATGCACGCTCTCTCTCTCTCTCTCTCTCTCTCTCTCTCTCTCTCTCACACTCACTAATTGAAGTTAGTAGGATCAACGCGATTAATTAATTTTCGTACGCGTCGTTTCTGCCTAAAGTCATCAACGAAACGACCGCGGCGAAACGTAATTACCAACACACCGGTTGAAACATCCTTTAGCCGGTTAGAACGATATAATATTATCGAACGGCATATTCGTGTTTGCCCCCCCCCCCATCCCCCTCCCGAGCCTCGCCCCACCCCAACCCCATCGTACGTACAAACCTCTAAACCGCCAAGGATAATTTCGTGTACAACGTTTGTTATAGTCATGTTGCCCCTGTGTACATGACTTTACACGTAAATTCAACGTTACATATATTCATGGCATCAGTGTATATACATACATACCGTACGTACGTATTTATATACGTATGTATCTAAATATATAATAACCTGTAGCAGTTCGTAAAGTAACTAACGTATTATTCGTATCTCCTAAGATATTATACATTTTTAATTTCGTAAATGATTTATACGTAAAGAAAAAATAAATAAATAAAAAACAAAGAAATGAAGAGAAGAAAAAGATGAGAACGAATGAAAGAAAGAAAAAGAAACGCAAACAACGAATACGTACGCGTGTACGTGAGTATGTGTACGGGGTGTTAAAAGAAAAAATTCATCTCATTACACCTTTATACGATAGATAGAAGACACGCTATATATTTAATGAAAGAATCATTTCGAACATGTAAATACGATGCCAATATCGATTGTCAATCAATCTGAACGGACAATGTTATGGAGCACTGTAATAAAGAATATATCGGCGTATTATTTCGATGAAAAAAGAAAAAAGAAGAAAAATTGAACTGACACATATATTTCATTTGTACGATCGACGTCTTTTGAAATAGACAAATTTTATTACCGGAAAAATATCGAGCGTATAAATATAAATCTATCGGCATGTCGATGAAAATGAATTATATGTATACGTATGTATGTATGTGTATGTCAAAAACGTTTGACCCTACGACCTCTATAAAAAGTTTTTAACTTCAACATCGCGGTGTCTTCGACTATACGGTGTATGTAAAATACACCATATAGAATATATATATATATATATATATATATATATATATATATATATATATATTAATATATACAAACATATGCATACGTACGTATATAAAGTTATTATTATTATTATTATTATTATTATTATTATTATTATTATTATTATTATATTCATAACATGGATGTACTGACAATAATAATAATAATAATAATAATAATAATAATAATAATAATAATAATAATAATAATAATCATTATATATATATATATATATATATATATATATATATATATATATAATAGGAATTATAATTTTTTTTAACTTCTCTTTCTCTCTCTCTCTCTTTCTCTCTTTCGAACAACCCGTACATGTCCTACAATATGTATGAATTATAACTCAACTTATAAATATCTCAGAAACGTTTGACCTTACGACCTATATGAAGTTTTTAACTTTGACTAAGGGGTGTCCTACGTATCATATAAAAAATCGATATAACTGGGGTTATTAATTTGTTTTTTTCTAATTCTTTTTCTTTTTCCCTTTCTTTCGAACAAACACTTAGGCGTGTCCTATGTAATGTGGGGTTTATCATTCTTTTTTCTTTTAATTCTTTTTTTTCTTTCTTTAGTTTTTTCAAACGACCTTTATATGTCCTATAATATGTAATAGTTATGAGTCAACTTAACCGAGACCACTATCTTCTCTCTCTCTCTCTCTCTCTCTCTCTCTCTCTCTCTCTCTCTCCCTCTCCCTCTCCCTCTCTCTTCCTATTTCTCTCTCGAGATTACGTGAAGATCGTGTTGGAGGTGAAAGCTCGCGAAGGCTTCTATGTTCTATCACTCCTGTCACGATGATATAAACTTTCCAAGCGAGATATGTAATTACACGCTCTCCGAGGAAACGCTCGTTCTCTCTCACACACACACACACACACACACGCACGCACACACCCATACGCACATAGCACCTTTAATTATGTAATTACACCCGCGTATCTTCGTCCAACGACGGTAATACCAAGATCATCCTCTCCTTTCCTTTTCAAAGAACTGTGAGAGAATGAGATATATATATATATATATAGATAGATAAATAGAGAGAGAGAGAGAGAGAGAGAGGAAGAGAGAGAGAGAGAAAAAGAGAGATTGAATCTTTCGGAAAAGTTTCCCCGTTCTTCAAGATTCTCGGTTCAATTAAAAACTTTTCGAGAGCCGTACTATGAAATAACGTAAACTCATCTTCGTTAACGATCTAGATAGATAATAAATCCTAACAGAGAGAATCGCTTTAAACCTTTATCGTTAGGGGTGTGGGATGGTAGTTAGGTGGGGGTGGGTGGAAATGAGGAGAGTGGGAGGAGGATGAGGGGAGAAGGTGAGGGGAAGAGTTTTACCTTATAATGCATTAAAACCATTGACGTAGAATCGTTCGGATCAATGATTATTGTTAGTATTATCGCTTGATATTTTCTCTCTCTCTCTCTCTCTCTCTCTCTCTCTCTCTCTCTCTCTCTTTTTATATGAGGGCTTTCAATTCAATCGACAAATCTCTTTTTCGAAGCCCTTACGACAATGGAAAGATTTTCGAAAGAAGAGAATCCTCGCGCTTTAATGATCGAGTACGTTAATTGTTTAATAAAGTCGTCGGACGAATTAATTTCGAGGAGAACTTTTTCGTTTCTTTCCTTTTTTTTTTTTCTTATTCATCCTCCTCCCAACCCCCAGTCCACCTACCCTCCTGTGCCGCACCCCTGGCCCTCATCTAACTCCTGTAGACTTATCAACGCCTAAGGATTCTATCCTATGATCTACGTTATCTTCATCCTCCCTCCTCCCCAACCTCACCCCAACCCCTTCTCTCTCTCTCTCTCTCTCTCTCTCTTTACTTTATCCTTATTCCTTCTTTCTCTTTTCTCCAACGCGCTCGCACGTATATATAAAAAGAGAAAGAGAAAGAGAGAGAGGGAGAGAGAGAGGGAGAGGGAGGAAGAGAGAGAGAGAGAGAGAGAGAGAGAGAGAGAGAGATTCACAGAGCCTTTTCCACTCTCATTCCTTTAGATACCTTCTACCTGCCTCGGGCAACACTCTCGACGATAACCTCAACGTGATTTCGTTTCCCCACTCTAAACAGCTGACGTTTTCGCGCGAATCTCGACCACACTCTTATCTTATCTCCTTATCCGAAACTCCTAAATTCTCTTTAAGGTCAAGGAAAAGAAGAGAATGAAAAAAAAAAAAAGAAAAGAAAAAGGAAAATAGACGAGAGAGAACCGAAAGGAAGAAGAAAGAGAATCGGAAAAAATGAACACGCCCCGCGAAACGACGATATTTTTGTCAAGGGCGCAACGGAGCAGAGCGGGGTGGCGGGGAACAGGTAAAATTTCCACCCACCACCCCTTGGTTCGCGTCGTCTTCACCTACTCCTTCTCCTCCTCCTCCTCCTCCTCCTCCTCCTCCTCCTCCTCCCTTCCCGTCCACCTCCAACCCTTTCGCTCCATCCCTCCGTCCCTCAAATTGGCGTCTTAAAGAAAGAACAGGGACAAGAGAAAAACAAAAAAAAAAGAAAGAACAAGAAAAGAAAAAGAAAGGAGAGAAAAGAACAGGCCCGAGCGAAGTACAAATATCTTTTTTGTTTTTTATTTTTATAAAGTAATAATTTCGAAATTTCCTACGTCGACCTTGCCTTCACCCTTCGTCCTTACCCCTCCAACCACCTCCCGGCCATCCCAAAGTCGACGTCCTTCAGGTCGAGCGTTAAATCTACTTACTCTTACGTAGCCACTTATTAATCAGTTTCGAAAACTCCAAAAGATCCTCCGTTGAATCTTGATTTAGACGAGAGAATTCCGTCCCCTCGGTTCTCCCCCCCCCCTCCTACCCCTCCATCGTCGTCGATCGCTTATCTCATCTCCTCCTCATCCGAACTGTACAGCTGACTTCTCTTTGAGCGAGGTCATGAAAGTATTAAAAGAAAAATAAATAAAAAGGAAATGAGAAAAAAGAAATAAAAAGAAAAAGAAAGAAAATAAGGGAAAAGAGAGCACTCCCTACGCAGCAATAATTTTTGAAAGTAAAAATAATTTTTGAGATTCTCCCCTAACCCCTTTCCCTTCCCACCTATTCCTAGCGCTATCCCCTATCCTTACGCGTCTTTTAACTGTTGCGTTAAAGGTAGAATACGATGCAAGCAAAAAAAAGAATTTGAAATTCACTGTCGAGGTCAAGGTCAATTTTACACTCGCTTTTTCTTTATAAATGTCAACCGATCCGAAAGTCTGGAATGCTCCTGTGATAGTCGTCTTTACATGTATTTTTTATATACTCTGTACGTATGTACGTACATATATCTTCTAATTCGATTGTCGCGACGATAACGATCGGGAAGATGTCTGGTTGGTT
>OU964982.1:1683754-1686254 GCA_918808275.2 Dolichovespula sylvestris
ATATATATATATATATATATATGTATATGTGTGTATGTATGTGTAGGGATTTTTATCTACACTCACGCGATTCATGAGTTAAATAAAACCTACATATATATTCGTTGATCAAATGTTCCAACGTTCTCGTTTACTCTTCTTCATTCGATAAGTATTTATTTGATTATATGTGTGTGTGTTTGTGTATAGGTAGGATATCCATTTATCATGTTCATCACGGGTAAATCGATTTTATCTCATATATGTTATACTAATTAGACGGCATATCCCATTCTTTATTGCAAAACGTCAATTAAATTAAATAAAGACGTTTTAAACGTATCGAGTTACTAATAACGCGTTCACGTCATTGTCTCGTTAATTAGCCACAACCCGTCGGTAATCCGATATAACGCTATATATATATATATCTTCTCGTATCGATCACGATCACGATCACGATAGGGATCGTCGATTATATGTCGACCAAACTGTCATAATCAACCACCCCGCGAACCCACGAACTCCTACCCACTTTGATAAATTCAATTCGTCAAGAAAGTAATTTTATGTTGTAACACTCTCTTCTCCTCTTTCTCCTCCTTCTCCTCCCTCCTCCTTCCATAAAAAATCTACTTACGCAACACTCTCTACTTTCGGTTTGCGTTATTATTATTCACGATAATTGTCGTTGATTTGTCGTCGTTCCAGTCGAGGGAGAACGCAACTAACGTTTACGTAAAATCAACGTACAAAGCGATTCAAATGCTTTATCACGTAACCTAATCTATTACACGTACGCTATACGCTATACGCAAACGATTGCTCGTTGAATTTTCGCGATAATTTTCTGTTCGTGAAAGAGAGAGAGAGAGAGAGAGAGAGAGAGAGAGAGATAGAGAAAGAGAAAATACACAAGCTTGCTTTGTCCACGTATATTTGGACAGAGAAAATTTGTACGGTACATACATAATCAAATTTTATCTCTCGGGCAACTTTTTGCATACGTCATTAAGCACGAACGTTAAAACTAACGAAAAGATTGTTAATCACTCGTACTAAATATCACTATAGAACGACTTTTAACAATAATCGTCGGACGTGATTACTACTTATGTATGTATTATACATTAAACGACGCACCGATATATTACTTCGAAAGAAAAAAATGTATATATAGAGGGTGTTTTAAAAAAGAATAAAAAGAAAAAAATGGAATAAAGGATGCAATGTTTCAATGGTTCGTTTATATTGTTTTCTTTTTACTCGCCCGAGATGAGTGAATATAATGTCTAATCAACGCGGTTGTATTAAAAACAATCCCCGATTCTATGTAAATGAAATTTGATTATATTTTTAAACGCGTTCGATACGTCAACAACGTGTCTTTTGACATTACATCGAACGTATTTATTGAGGAATATGTTTAGAACGTATTTACATTGGTTCAAGATTGTTAAGATATGTTTGATATGAAAGTAATTATAAATTATTATTTTAATAATGGAATATGTGCACTCTCTCATCTTGATTGAATATATACTTATAAAGCCTTTAAAATATTGGATCCTTTTTTATTATCACCCTGTATTATGGATAGATACATAGTTATATATACGAATATACATGTAATATATAAAATATTAAAATAAAATATTTAAATAAAATATAAAATCTTAACGGATATCACGTAATGCGATATCAATGGATCGATAAATCCAGATTGAGCCACAATTAATTGCTGACCACAAAATCGTCGAAATTCCGTGATATCGAATTTCGTGCCGAGAGAGACCCCCGCTCAACCCACACTCCACTCTACTTCACTCAACTCCACACACTATTGGAATAAGGTTTCCAGTATATATATATGTATATATCCAGTATATATATTTCCAATATATATATATATATATATATATATATATATATATATATATATAGCTGATAAATAAATTGAATATCCAAAAATCCCCATTGGCAAACGTGGATTTAATCATTTTAACTTTTAAACTATACATATAACGAATCGGCCAATAAGCAATGTATAAGAAAATATTTATATATATATTTTTAAATTACTTTTTAATTACATACTTGATAAAAAAAAACAGTTCTTAAACTGATTTTTTAAAAGTCGATTTTATTCTCTCTTTCTTCCTTTTTTTTCTTTTCTTCTTTATTTCAGATCGCAAGAAATATTTCTAGACTCCGTTTTACGTTGGAAAGGGGGAGTATAAAGGGGTTGAGAGGGAGTGTAGAGGAGGTGGAGAGGATGAAGGGGAAAAGGAAGAGAGAGAGAGAGAGAAAGAAAAAAAAAGGGAAAAGAAATTAGCCTAAATAGTGGTCTCGTAAAAGACTAATCGATTTCTCTCAAATCATCCAATTATTAGATTCTTGGCCCAGCCGGTATCGAAAAAGAAAAAAAAAAAAAGAAGACTCCGTACATTAATTTACTTATTGGCCGACCCTTCCGCCTTTTCATTTTTTCTTTTTTCTTCTTGTTTTTCTTCTTTTCTTC